>JAGDQP010016921.1:0-39626 GCA_022664845.1 Lepisma saccharinum
TACACATTCACAGCGAAATGTGTTATGATAAAAAGCTACTTAAATTTTGGTTGATGTAAAATAAGGTGACCTCCAGAGAAAAAAGTATATCTTCAGTATTAAAACGCAGGACAATTCTAAAGTAATTTTGTGTATCAACGAAGGTTAGCGTATCTCGTGACAAGCTCATGCACCAGTGTGACCAGGAGGACAATATGCGACTTCAGGTCATTAACTGCGAAATTCTGGTAATGGGCCATTATGAAACTTGTTAAGTGAAAAATAATGTGACCTAACATCACACCCGTGTGGCTATATAAGGACCCTTTTGGAATCCCCAGTTCAGTTGCAGATTGCCACAGCCACTCTTTAAGCTGGAAACTTGGCATCGCTACTCATTTACATTTGTGCAAGTTCAATTTTTTGGCAGATTTGCCTTTTGTATCTTTCTAAGTTATTATTTGGTCATCTCTATTGGTGACTTTCTTTCATTTTCACTTCCAAAAAAATCATACTAGCATTGAAAAGTTTTCTTCGTCTGAGACGGAAAAGATCATTCCGCGAAGTAATATTGAATGTTGTAAATATACGCAGATCTATTGCGTCCTAGCTTTCTAAAACTTGTTGAAAATCTTGACAGGCCGAACAATATGTATAATCTGCATAGCTTTTGATTTCAAAATTACAAAATAGGAATAGGCCGGATAGGCAGTATAATAGGTTAAATATGAATAGACAAGAAGGGAACATTCTATCCTAATTCACGTGCACAAATTCACACAACAAAGATAATTCACTTTACGTATTACGGCCTTCGAGCCATGATCATTAGGAGGAGGAAAACGGTTCACTTAACACATGAGTGGACAATAGGAAGAGACAGAAAATCAAAATGGCAGACGTCCACATAAAAATCACTTGACAACATTCTACTCGTCCGCAAGTACTGATGGGGAGTAGCGTAGATAAAAGGGGGAATATGGGGGATATATCCACCCCATTGACTCTACCTTTATAAACTCGAAAAGAGTATTTCTGCAAGAAAGAGAATTAAGTTGTTGGGAAGCATATAATTGTTAGTTAAAATATATTAATTGTAAGTGTGATAACACTATGTCTTACGCCCATCGCCATATAATGGTTAGTTTATTCATGAGTAGATAAAGGATTTTATTGTACATTTTTCGTTGAAGTTCCACAATTAGGTGGATGCCGAATGCCTCAGACCACACGAGAACCTCGATCGGCTATAAGTGGAAGAGAATATAAACATTAAAATCAAATTATTGAAATGGCAATCAAGTTTCAATTTAAGAATTTGTTGCCTAACTAAATGAAGCTGAATGTTTTTCTGCATTAGCGGTTGAAACTCTCAATGCAACCAATATGGGAAAGCTCTCCTTCGTTGTTAGGTACGTCAGTGATGAAAAAAGAAGTTTTTTCACGCGACTCGGGAAAAATTTGGCAAATCTTTCCGTAACGTTGTGTTGTCTGGAGAGTTGTAAAGAAAGAAGATACAGATTTAGCGAAAACAGTTTATCGAATCTGATAAATTTAGGTGTCAATTAAGAGTTTTTATTTTATTAAGTTTATTATTAAGATTTTATTAAGTTCTTATTTTATTATTTATGGGTATCCTCGGTTGACTAGAGCCTCCGGGAGGCGTTCGCTGTAAGTTTCAGTAGCAAAGTGGTGGAATTCAGGCGTTGTCCTGTGGGGGCAAGGGAGAAAGGAATCGCTTCCGTGGTGGGGTAAGGATTGGAACTTGAGTAGTGTAAATACTGAATGTGGTTGGTAGGTTTTGCTATGCTGCGTGCCTATACGTGGGAAATTTGAATATAAGAAGCTCTTGTTCCGTTGGAAGGAAAGTATTCTTCAGATATTTCGTGCCGCCGCCTTAGTGATGTTTGTTATATGTTACATTTTTAAGATTTTGTACGTTAAACTTGCTGTAGACTATAATAAGATGTATGTAATTGCATGCGTCGGGTAAAGTGACATGATCTATTTGTAGCATGCGATCATTTATTGGTTATAAATACTGAAACTAACTGCATGCATAATTGAATGCTTGCATGTCATATGTCTGTGTGCATGTATTCTTCTATAATAAAGTACCTGTAGGATTAACCAGTTGATGTATGTTTAGATTGGTTTACGGAACTAATATAGTTTAGATTGGCTACCACGGAATTCCTTTTATTTATTCACGTAGCAGATGGCGCAGCTTGTGGTTCGAACTTATTCTCCAGAAGTACCCATGGTTTATAATCAGTTCAGTGAATATGGCACTTACTTTGGCAGAGCATATCAATCACAGGATAAGTTTTGGAAACCCAAGTTTACATGCAGATAATACATGATGGCCAGGTTGTTTGATAACATGGTGAAAAGTCTGCCTTTAATTATCGTATCTAATAGTTTCCGTCGCCCAGTACTAGGACAATGGTTGGATCACTTATGGCCAAATTGGAGAACGAATATATTTACTTCATATAGCTGCTTGCAGTCAGATAATATATGTATCTTATTCAACATCAATGATTTGGAACCTCACATTTTACTGCAGTGTGAGTCAGTTTTTTCAGGGGATATTTCCCAACCCATTAATAGGTATTCAGTTGATCTACCAGTTAAGCCAGAAGCTATCCCAATTGTTAGGAAAGCATGTACTATTCCATTTCACATTCGAAATGCATTCAAATAAGAATTGGACAAATTGCAGGCACAAGGTATAATATACCCAGTAGATAGTGCCGATTGGGCTACTCCGTTGGTGGTAGTGCGAAAAAAGAACACTGACATTCGTCTATGCCTCGACTTAAAACAGACATTAAATAAAATAACTAAGAAAGTTATTTATCCGCTCCCCAAGATAGAGGATATAATTAATGCCCTGCATGGAGCTCCTTCTTTCACGTTACTCGATTTACGACAGGCATATCTGCAATTACCAGTTCATCCTGCATCGAGTTCCTAGGTATTTCAACTCCTTGTTGGCTATATAGACAAACCCGTTTAGCATTTGGCCTCAGCTGTGCCGCTCAAGTTTTCCAACAATTCATAGACACAATTACTAAAGGAATTCCAGGAGTAATTTGCTACTTGGACGATGTATTGGTATTTGCAGACAATCATGAAGAATGTTTTAAGAGTGAAAATGGTTTTATACCGGTTCAAACAGGTCAACGTCAAAGTTAGAAAGGAAAAGTGTCAATTCTTCAAAGACAGTATTACTTATCTAGGACACGAGATTACATCCGAAGTAGTTTTTATTGCAGAGGATAAACTACAACCTATTGTCGATTGACCACCACCATATTCAACTCAATTAAAGTCATTTCTAGGAATGGAGGCCTTTTATCACCGGCATGTTCCCGCTTTGTCTGCCAAGTTACCTGAGTTATATAAGCTTCTAAAAAAAAGGAGTTCCGTGGGAGGAGTTTGAGAAACAACAACATGAATTCAATTTAGTCAAAGAATTAATTGCTAATGCGCAAGTTCTTCACCCTTTCAACCCGGAAGCAGACATAGTAATCATGACAGATGCTTGTTAAACAGGAGTTGGAGCAGTCTTATGTAATATGGTGGATGGAAAATTACTAACTGTGTCTTGTGCCTCGGCAACATTAACGGCAGCCGAACAACAATACGCTCAGTTTGAGCGTGAATTTCTCGGAGTTATCGTTGCAATAATAAAAAGTTCATAAGTACGTATACGTTCGCTCATTCAAAATCCTAACTGATTCCTTGCCAGTTAAGTTAATCTTAGACGGGAAAGAAATACCTAACACGGCAGCTCCCATACTCCAACGCTTGGTACTCTTTTTTAGCAGGTTACGATTTTAAAATTTCATATAAAAAAAAAGTGGATCTTGCAGATTTTTTTGTCACGTTTACCCTTACAAAGTGAAACAGGATATAGCGACATTTCACAACAGTATGTTTTGCAATTAGAAGAAGGTCCTTTATTGTTACAGGATGTTTCCAACGCCACAACACAAGATATCCTTTTACAGAAAGTTGAGCAGGGGGTAATTCAAAGGTGGCCAATACGATTAGGAAACGAATACGAAAATACTGATATTAAATTGTATTTTATTAACAGGCACAAAATCACATTTTCTATTGGCTGTATATGGAAAGACAACAGTATTATTTTGCCCGGAAGTTCGCGCTTACGTTATTTGAGGATTTTGCATGAACAGCATACAGGTAAAAACAAGGTCTGGCAATTAATAAAAGATTCAGTTTGGTGGCCCAAGCTGGAATCAGATCTGGATGAATTCATACAAAGTTGCAAACTATGTGTTCAAATGACGAATCGAGTTCCCAAAAAGGATTTCAGATCATGGACTTAAACAGATGCTCCATTTCAGAGGGTTCACGCGAATTTTGGTCATTGGAAGGGATTCAACTTCCTACTGTGCATGGATAATTTTTCTAATCTCACAGTAGTTTGGTCAGTTAAATCCACTTGAACGGATGAAGTTTGTTCTTGTTTGGAAGAATTATTTAGATTGTTCAGATATCCAGTGACACTTGTGACTGATAACGGCCCACCATTTTCTGGCCAGCTATTCGAGCGCTATTGGGCTAAGAAGGGAATCAAGTTAGTACATTGCCCGCGAGGACACCTCCCAGCAACGGCCTGGCGGAAAAAGGAATACAAATTGTTAAAAACGCTCTCAATAAGAAATTTTTAGAGAATGCTACTATATTAACGGAGTGATTATTTAAAAGTTGGCTACATGATATTGCGTATGCACATAGGTGCATGCCAACCCGAGATATGAGTAAATCTCCTGGTGAGCTACTTTTTATTTACAATCAACGTAATCTTTATTCGTTAATATGGCAAAGGAGGAATAAGAGGAAGTTGTCGCAAGATTACAACAAACCCCGTGAGAGTGATCTATAGATATGTGGGTTCTAAATCACAAAGAGAGAGGATCCCGACATTTATTCAAGGCACAATTATTAGGTAATGGCAAATACTTTTTAGGTAATGGTGGAGGGAGAGAAACAGGTATACCACAGACATCAGCTTCGGTGGAGTAAACATGCGTCATGCAAGTCGGCAGTGGTAAATCATGATTGGATACCACCTTTACCAGAACCAGATCAGTCAAATATCACGCACCAGGAAAATGTGCCGATTAGGAATTCGGTCAGACAAAGGCAACGTCAACGGAAAGGGGGAAGTTGCTATGGTGCGTGGCTATCCGCGGGGAATTTGAATATAAGAATCTCTTGTTCCGTTGGAAGGAAAGTATTCTTCAGATATTCTGTGCCTTCTTCTTAGTGATGTTTGTTATATGTTAGATTTTTAAGATTTTGCACGTTAACCTTGCCGTGCACTATAAGAGGAAGGAGTATGTAATTGCATGCGTTATTGTCGGGTAAAGTGACATGATCTATTTGTAGCGATCATTTATTGGTTATAAATATTGAAACTAACTGCATGCCTTATTGAATGTCTGTGTGCATGTATACTTCTATAATAAAGTACCTGTAGTCCAGGTGGTGTATGTTTAGATTGGTTTACGGAACTAATATAGTTTAGTGGCTACGACGGAATTGCTCTTATTTATTCACGTAGCAGGTTTTATGTCAACGGAAGTAGCGAAGGTGTTGTTTTTAAAAATAATGTCCATGTCAAGGAAACTCTTTTGTTACAAATGGACCAAGTAAACTGGACAACATGGAATTGGCCTTCCTTTCCTCTACAATCAAGAATTCCGGCTTAAAGATGTCATCTGTGTATATTTACGTTATTGTGTGTGTGTCCTAATATGGAACAAACAAGCTGAAAGTAAATTCCTTCCTTTTTATCCTAAATTTATCATATATATATAAATTCCTCCCTATTGTCCTCACTAAGAACAACTTCACCTTTGAGAACCACAATTTTCTGCAAATCAAAGGCACAGCCATGGGCACTCGCATGGGCCCTTCCTACGCCAACGTTTTCATGGGACGCCTGGAGACCCAGTACCTCTCCACACTTCACACCTCTCAAACTTTTCACCTGGCTTCGCTATCTCGATGATATTTTCTTGATTTAGGCCCACGGACAGGAGTCACTGGAAACATTCCTACAAAACCTCACCTGCACCTCCCGTCAAGTTCACTTAGTCCCTCTCGAAGGAACACACAACTTTCCTTGATGTGGATGTCTGGCTCAGAAGCAGTCGACTTAATACAGGCGTTCACATCAAACGTATCAACAGTATGCAGTATCTCCATTTCAACAGCTCCCACCCATACCATACCATACGCTCTTGTTCTCCGGAGATCCCACATCTGTTCCTCTGATGACCTGCTCCAAAATTATTTCAGTACCCTCTCCTCAGATCTCGCTGACCGTGGATTCCAAACACCTCATCCGTAAACAACTGGACCGTGCCCGTAATCACCCTAACTCCAACCGACCTTCCCGCGAAGCTCCCTCCGCTCCCAGTCTTCTCACCCAGTACCACTCCAGCCTTCAGGCTATCCAAAAGTTCCTCAAACTGGCAAACTCCATACTCACTGCGTCATCTCAAACTGAAGGACCCTACTACAGAATCTGTCGTATTTTTGACCTCAGTCTGACCTTCGTACATCCTGTTATTCACAAGACTTACTCTCTCCGACACTCCGGCAGTTGAATATCCTCCAGCCTCATTTATCTCTTGCTATGCAACCTATGTTCCGCCTTCTACGTCGGCGAAACCCAAACTCCTCTGACAATCCGCATCAACAACCATCGCTACTACTCCAAATCACAACTTCCTCATCTTCCCATACCTGAATACGCTTATCACGGCTGTACCTTTGACGAAACCTTTCGAGTCAGCATCTTGAAAACTGAACCCTGACTCACCTGCCAAAGTTAGAAAAAGATGGGAGCAGACGTACATTTCTATCCTTTCAGCCAACCATGAACCCGGCCTCAACTGCCTGTAACTCCTTGCAGCGCATTGTCTTCTTCGTCTTCCTTAATCTTGTTTGTTCCGTCTCTAGTTGCACTTTTATTCTCTTTTTCTATATTGTTTTTTGTTGTCTTTTTCAACTTCATGTTCATTATAATTATTATTATTTCCCTTCCCCTCTGATTCTTTACCCTCTTATACCTCCAGAAAGTCCCTTACCTGGTCCTAGTTATCTTCGCTCTTTCTTCTCCATTTGGTATCTTCTCTGACCCATCTAATCATTTTCCCGCCTCCATAACCTGGCCACACTGTTACCCAGCATCATCTGGCAAATGGGGTCTCTTTAACACAACAGTCCCGCACTTGTTCCTCTGTCCATTTCCTCTCCTACCATGTGAAAACGCTTTTGCGAAACGTTTGTGTAGTTCCTGTGCACGTGTCTAATATGTCAGTACATTTTTACTACCTTTTTACAATAGATATAAGATAAATTTATGATAAAAAGAAAAAAATATACTTACAGCTCTTGTTCCATAGGCGAACATACAGACTTAAACACTAATATGTAGAGTACTGGCGATATTTCTGTACTAATACCGTAGACTTGCAGCAGAGGAGGAGAGCACAGCCTGTTTTCCCCACATAAAAGGCATCACAGAACTTGCAGGTTAGGATGTGTGTAACGCCTTAAATAACCCTTTCGATTTTCCTTGTGATAGAGCCTACTTCGTAGCCTAGTCGGTAGCGCGATCGACTTCACTGCGAGCGGACCCGGGTTGGATTCCCGGTAGATGCTCAAAATTTCGGTGATGACCCAGCATCGTGAGGACAATTGGGGAGCTGCTGTGAATAAGAAACATTGGCGATCACAGTGAGAGCTTAGGCTCTTCTCTCCCACCCCGTCTGGTTAGCGTGGGAGCAGTAGACCAACTTCTCCCTCTGGGGAGAGGCCTCATCCAGAAGTGGATCGAATATAGCTGTTGTTTTGTATATATATATATATATATATATATATATTACTAATACAAAGAAAAGGCAATTTAAGGTAAATTTATGATAAGAAGAAAGGGATATACTTACAACTCTTGTTCCATAGGCGAACATACAGATTTATATAATAAAATGTAGAGTACTTGCGATATTTCGGTATTAATACCGTAGGCTTGCTGTAAGGGAGGAGAGGCGCACACACGTGGATACAACAAAATATTAGGACGACAGTAACGACACTTAGCGGACAGCGCATCGTTTGGAGAACAGTTGACTTCTGTATGATGCATGGAACAATTGACAACTGTACAGCGTGTAAGTACGAGGTAGAATTGTGGAAGGAAAAATGTTGAAAATGCAGAGAAAACGAGTTAGAGTTATTGAAGTTTACGTCCAAGATACATTTTCACGCTTAAAGCATGAATAAAGGCGCCTTCCCACAGACGGCGTATTGAGGTGCTGCTCGGACGGGTTAATATGTGGATTATAGCAACCAGGAAAGATAGATCAAAATTGGTGTTGTTGGACTCGGTGTGCAAGGAGACTGTGACATCGGGTTTGTTGATAGTGCAAAAGTGACGATGATAGTTAATACGAAAATACAGAGCACCACCTGTTTCCCCCACATAAAAGGCATCACAGAACTTGCAGGTTAGGATGTATATAACATTAATGGTGTGGCATGTACCATTGGGATTTAGGGTGTACCAGTCATTAGCAGTATTGATATTGACTGTGGGACAAGTGATGAAAATGGAGCAGGTCTTACATATGGTAGTCCAGTAAAATCAGCTCCAAATTGGGTTAAAGGTAGAAATTTGGAATAACAAGCTGAAAATTTCAGCATCAATTCTACTATACCTATATATGAACATAGTAAAAGTCCCAAGGAATCCCATTTGAGGAAACCGAGATATGACGTCATCAATATGGCTGCCAGCCGAACTCGTCTCTCAAATTTAAAACCACTATAACAACTGGACATTTTAAGATAAGAACTTGTTCCTTGCGCCATTTTTGAGAGAACACATTGGAAAGTGTTTTCTGGGATAAAGTGTTTTTTTTTTTGTTGCCGCCATTTTTAAATATGGCGCCATAAAGTGAAAGAATTGTATATTCTCAAATCTGTTTTTTATATTTAAGGTCAAATATTTTTGTAACCGCTACGAAAACCAAAAAACAACCTGAAACAATCATTATTGGGTACTTCAAGAGCTTTCCAATGAGGTATGTATCATTGCTGTATCTTTAAAACTAACGTAGCTAATGGCTTTCATGTAATGGAAGGTGTAATGTATAATTTTCCGTGACACCAATAACAGTGGTAGCATGAGAATCAATAGTTTACAAATTTCGAGGAATTCGCAGCACAATGAATGTTTTGGATAGATTCAATATCTTTACTTATGACAAAATTTTCTGGTTACAGTGTAGGATAAGTGGCGTAGCCAGAGGAAGGGTCCGGGGTGTCTGGACCTCCCCCGAAATTTTAAAAAGTTGTTAAAAATAAAGCCTAAAATCACGTTTGTCAGAAATATTTAGGGGGAGGACCCCCGGAGCCCCCGAAATGAAATCCTGGCTACGGCACCATTAGCGTAACTAGAAATTTTGCTAGGGGGATCATGGCCCCTTACTTGTGAGAATTGAAAGGATTTTTCAATGATCACATGGTATTATAATGATATTCTGGGGAGGGCCAACTGTGTTCTGGGGGAGCCTGTCCACCCCCAAGCCCCCCTCTAGTTACGCTTATGTACGTCACTCTTTGAGATACATTACTTTCAACAGAGTAATGAAGGGCTCCACCTTCCGGTAGCTACGTATAATTTAACATGCACGTGTTAATACAGACATTATATTACATTGACTTGAAATAAATGAAGCTATATCAATCTTTGTTAACTTTAAGTAAGAGTTTCTTTTCACTAATAGCCATGGAAAGTAAGAAATGAAGACAGTACTTTTCAATAGTAACTTCAAAAGAAAACAAATAGCAGCATGTTTCATAAGGAACTTGCAACATTGTTTTAATATTGTCTGCTGCTGATGTGAATAAATCAATAAGTGCATGTTTATAGCGTTTTGTTTGTGGTTATGTTTTCAGATTAAAAATGACTGAGTGTGTGTTCTGTATAAATAATTTAGGCAACAAAGTCGTCGATTATACTTTTGTGAGTATTGGTGAAAAGGAATTACAAACAATTAAGACATTTAGTAAGAATAGAAAGGATGGCCTTGATAAAGTCCTTGAACATTGTGAAAAAGTTACCGCTCATACTAGTTGTAGAAAAGATTACACTCGTCGTATTGGAACTGCAAATGTTGATAATGCACAGCAAAGTAGTAGAATATCACGTTCCCAGAACTTTCACTTTAAAACGCATTGTTTGTTTTGTGAAAAGTTGATTGACAGTGATGTAAGGAACAGAATTCGTGAACCTGTAAGTTTAGTGACTACGTTACCTGTTATTCAAAATATAAGAACAACAGCAGAAAAACGAAAAGACATTTGTGGTGAGCAGGTCCTTATTAGTACTAGCACAGTGAGTGATTTAGTGGCAGGAGAGGCGCGCTATCACCGCAGATGTTTCACTTATTTCTGTAGAATAGGGTCGTCTTTCCCAGGTGGAGCACCGCATCATACAAAGTCAGAAGATCTTGGTAAGTCTGAAGCTTTTTATAAATTTGTAATTGGCTTGAGCAAAATGATGAATGTCAGTTTTCAGTATCTGAACTGCTCACCGTACTTTCTGATTTTGACCAATCTAAAAGTTCATACACGGAAAAATATTTAAATCATAGACTGAAAAAAGAATGTGAGGAGAAAATTATTTTTACTGAGATGCAAGGGCACAAATGTGTGGTTTCGTTTTCTGTGTCAGCACATACAATTATTCATGACAAATGGTACACAGAAAGGAAGAGTGATGCAGAAGCGGAGAAAGAGCGAATAATTCAAACTGCAGCTCAATTATTCAGAGAGGATATCAGGTTAAAAACATACAATGTGAACAATTATCCTTCTTGTCATGATATCCAGTCGGGGGGAAATGATTTAGTTCCGGAGACTCTGAAAAACCTTATTGATGGAATAATCTTGGGATCTGTGATACAGGAAGTATGAAAAGAGATACAAAGAAAGAAGAAAGGAAATATTTGTGTATTCAGCATGCAGTTATCTCCGCTACTCGACCGCGTTCCTTTTTGTCACCTTTACTTCTTGGTCTGAGTGTTACTCTTCATAGGCGATATGAGTCTAGAGCATTGCTAGGTATGCTTTCTAGTTTAGGTATGTGTGCGTCATATTCAGAAACACTCCGGTACGAAGCATCTGTGTCAGGCAGTAACCCGCCAAGAATATCTCATGAAGGCTACATTCAGATGGCATTTGACAACGCTGACTTTAATATCAGAACCCTAGACGGCAAGAACACATTTCATGCATTGGGAGGAATAACAAATTGGACTGCAGTTCAAACTGATAATAATGTTCCACGTCCATCAACAACACGCAAAGCCTCTGACATTTCACCTCTTGGGACTCTCAAGATTAAATCATATGAAGCCTCTAATTTGTCTTCTGCATTGTCAAACATTGTTGCAGAAAACGTTTACAAGTACCCATTAGCCACACAAAGTGTAAGTGATACACTGTTGTTAAACTTGCTTGCTATCAGCAAACCATGGACAAAATTAATTCCCTGTCCCGGTTGGAATGGATTTATGGAACACATTTTTCAAGAAGAAGACTTTCCAATCAGCAGTGTTGCCCATTCCATTTATCAATTTCAATCCCAGTAACCCATCAACAATATTTACAGCTCTTTCTTATGCTGCAGATGTATGTGCTGAGCAAGGTCAGTGTAAGATTATGGTTACTTTTGACCAGCCACTGTATGCCAAGGCCGTCAGCATTGTCTCATCAGCCAGACCAGAAAGACCTCTAAAGAAAGTAATTGTTAGACTTGGAGGTTTTCATCTTTTAATGTTCTTCTTAGGAGCTATAGGAACCATAGTTTGGAAGTGGACTAGAGGAACTTCGGTGTTCAGTGTATGCAAATAATACAGTTTCTCATATGAAAACAGGTCTGCCTTTTCCCTTGCTCTTCGAGTTCACTGTCTTACTCAGACGGCTATAGTATTCATTCTCTTTGATGATTCACCCTTCATAGCACAACATAAAACTGAAATCATTGAATTATATAACTCTTTGGTGAGTAATGAAACTGTGAAATCTACCGTTCTTACAGAGTTCTTATCTGCAGTACACACTAAACTGGATGAAGCAAGTAAAGCTAGTCGCACAGGAAAACTTTTCGCTCAATATTTCAAGTTAGTAGATATAATCCGTCTTTTTATAAGAGCAGAGAGATCAGATGATTGGGACCTACATTTATACAGTGTCCAACAAATGCTTCCATATTTGCATGCTGCTGGACATATTAATTATGGGAAATATGTGGCATTATATCTACAGCAAATGAAGGAGTTAAAGGCACAGCTTCCCTCTGAAGAATTCGAGAAGTTCACAATACAAGGATATTTCACCATAAGGCGGAGTAATAAGTTTTGGTCAGGAACATGGAGTGACATGTGTATTGAGCAAACCCTCATGAGAGATATCAAAACTAGTGGTGGACTTATCCATGGGAGAGGAATTACAAACTCGACACTAGCAAAGTGGGTGCAGTCCGCCCCATTGACTGCCAACGTTATACACGCAGTGGAGAAATTTGCAGGTGTTTCTTCGTTTCAGTCAAAACAACATGTTGAATTAAGGAAGTCACGCCAAATTAGAGATATGAAAGATACTGAAGCATTTGTTGATTGACTTCGGCTACACAACCCTTTCCAAAGGAACACCGTGCTCCTTGTATATCTAACTACTGGTGTTATTGCAAGTGAATAAGTAAACTGTGACAATGCCTTAGAAGAAGGCAAAAAAATTGTTGCTTTAATGGAGGGAAAACCTTACAATGACGAAAGTTTATCGCGAAAAAATAATAGTGTCACTTGCTAGTGCAAAGAATGATTTGTTTATTGGAGAAAGGTTAGAAAGTATTAACTCAAACCAGCTATTTCATCGCATGATTTGCATTGTCAGAAGCGATGAAGAACTTGCAACTTATCTAAGATATGAGTTATCAACTCTTCCACCTGCTTTATTTGATGAACATACATTGAGGAAAGGAACTAAATCAGCGCTGATAAAAGAGCTAGAACTTTTACAGCCTGACATTGAGTTACCGTCAAATCCAATCTACATAATCGATGGTGGATACTTGCTTCACAAATTACCTTGGGCAGGAACAGATACCTTTGATGACATTTGTAAAAAAATTGTTCTCTTTGTTATTGAAATATACGGCAGTAATACAGCAGTCAGCAGTGGTATTTGATGGGAATGTAGAGTTCTCAACAAAATACGTGGAACACATTCGTTGTTCAGCCAGAGGGACAAGTCCAGATATAGTAGTTGAAAAAGGAAACAAATGTGCTGTGGCACCTAATCTGTTTCTTACAAATGCTAATTAACAAAATAGGTCTTATAAATCTGCTCACTACATACTTACACTAAGCTGGTGTGGCTGTTTATCAGTCTACTGGTGACGCCGACGTATTAATTATAAAAACAGCAGAAGAAATTACAAAAAGCGGAGTGTGTTCGGTAGTTGTTGGCCAAGATACAGATCTGCTGGTACTTCTCATTGCCCTCATACCTAAAGGAATAAATGTTTTCTATTTAATGCCTGGATCAAATGTAATCCCCAAAAGATCTTTAGCACCAAACTTCTGCAGGAAGCATTAGGGACAGTTCACCAACATATTCTTTTACTTCGTGCGATCACTGGTTGTGATACGACTTCTGCACCTTACAAGTTGGGGAAAAAGAAAACCTTTATAGAAATTGACACAAACGGTTTCATTACAAAGAACAGTGGAGGTTTTTAACAGTCCGGTTGCCTATCATAATGTAATTGCAGCTGCAGGAGAGGAATTATTATCTTCAATGTACCCAGGAAATTCTAATGACACATTAGATAAGAAGAGATATGTAATGTATATGAGAATTATAGGACGTCGACCAATTAATGCCGATTTCAGTCTTGCTCAACTTCCTCCAACATCTGTTGCCACAAGGGAACATTCATTCAGGACTTATTACCAGATACAAGAGTGGAGAAGTGTGAAACTAGATCCAAATGAATGGGGTTGGAAGAAAGAAGGAAATTATCTTCAACCTGTTCCTTCTCAGCAAAAGCCAGCGCATGATGACCTCTTGAACTTCATATCATGTAATTGTAAAGAAGATTGCAATTTCAGATGCACATGCCGAAGACATCAGCTTATATTCTACAACTTTTGTGGTCATTGTACTGGCTATGGATGTAGTAATCGTGATGCGGTTGGAGAGGAAGACTTAGCAAATCTTTCTTCTTCCAATGACGAAGAAGCAAATGGAAATGAGACTGCTGAACCACCTTATCGCCGTCGCAGAATTGAATGAAGCACAGAACTCTTTCCTTAAAACTCCAGAGCTTCAATGAAGATGTTATTTTTTCCACGATGTGAGAATATTATTAATATTTTTTATTTTCAAAATGTATACTAATTATTGTTGAAGTGCTTATCTATCGATATTCAAATTAAGAGTAAGCGGACCGGTCAGTGGAATATAATTTCTTATTGGTGAGTAAATGTACAAATTACAATGCATACCGCAAGATGGAGGCTTCCGTTATTGTACTACAATTGTAATTTAACTGTCATTTTTACTGTAACAAAACTGTAACCAGAAAATCTTGTCATAAGTAAAGATATTATTGAATCTATCCAAAAATGGCTGCGAATTCCTCGAAATTTGTAAACTATTGAATCTCATGCTACCACTGTTATTGAAGTCACGGAAAATTATACATTACACCTTCCATTACATAAAAGCCATTAGCTACGTTTGGAAAGCTCTTGAAGTACCCAATAATGATTGTTTGAGGTTGTTTTTTGGTTTACGTAGCGGTTACGAAAATATTTGACCTTAAACATAAAAGACAGATTTGAGAATATTCAATTTTTTCACTTCATGGCGCCATATTTAAAAATGGCGGCAACAAATAAAAATACTTTCCAATGTGTTCTCTCAAAAATGGCGCAAGAAACAAGTTCTTATCTTAAAATGTCCTGTTGTTATAATGGTTTGAAATTTGAGAGACGAGTTCGGCTGGCAGCCATATTGATGACGTCATATCTCGGTTTCCTCAAATGGGATTCCTTGGAACTTTTATATATAGGTATAGTAGAATTGATGCAGAAAATTTCAGCTTGTTATTCCAAATTTCCACCTTCAGGTCTATTTTTACTGGACTATGGGTCTCATGCATGCATTGAAGCCGGTTTTAGATGTTTTTAAAATTAGGTGAATGCTGAAAAACTAATCTCGCTTTGGTAGGGAATATTGATCTCGTGTGTGGGTCAGATTCGAGAATGTGAAAATGAGAGTCTAGGATTTGTTTGACCTTGGTGTATTTAGGATGGAACTGGGTAATTAGAGCCGCTGGGTACGCAACCCGCCGGCGCCCATCCCACTTTCGCTTAACCCACCGGCTCTAATAACCAATTTCATCCTAAACTAATCAAGGTCAAACAAACCATACCCTGTCTTTTTCACATTCTCCAATCTGACCCAGACACAAGATCATTATTCCCCACCAAACCGAGATTAGTTTTTCAGCATTCACCGAATCTTAGAAGCATCCTTCCTCGCAACCACCGCAAACTGACGCCCATGCATGCTTGAGACCCAGATGTAAGACCTGCTCCATTTTCAACACTTCTCCCACAGTCACTATCAATACTGCTAATGACTGGTACACCCTAAATCCCAAGGGTACATACCACACCCTTAATGTTATATACATCCTAACCTGCAAGTTTTTAGATGCCTTTTATGTGGGGGAAACAGGTGGTGCTCTGAATTTTCGTATTAACTACAATCGTCACTTTTGCACTATCAACAAACCCGATGTCCTAGTCTCCTTGCACACCGAGTCCCACAACACCAATTTTGATCTATATTTCCTGGTTGCCATAATCCACATATTAACCCGTTCGAGCAGCACTTCAACACACCGTCTGTGGGAAGGCGCCTTTATTCATGGTTTAAGCTAAAAAATGTATTCTGGACTTAACCTTCAATAACTCTAACCCATTTTCTGTGCATTTTCAACACTTTTCCTTCCACAATTCTATCCCGTACTTACACGCTTTACATTTGTCAGTTATTGCACGCGCCATGCAACATCCAGCTGTTCTCCAAACCATGCGCCGTCCGCTACGTGTCGCTACTTTCGTCCTAATATTTTGTTGTATCCACGTGTGTGCGTCTCTCCTCCTTTACAGCAAGTCTACGGTGTTAATACCGAAATATCGCAAGTCCTCTACATATTAGTATATAAATCTGTATGTTCGCCTATGGAAGAAGAGTTGTAAGTATATCTTATCATAAATTTACCTTAAATTGCCTTTTCTTTTTATTAGTAATTTATATACACACTAAATAACAGCCATATTCGATCCACTTCTGGATGAGGCCTCTCCCCAGAGGGAGGAGTTGGTCTACTGTTCCCACGCTAACTAGACGGGTTGGGAGAGGAGAGCCTAAGCTCTCACTGTGATCGCCAATGTTTTTTTATTCACAGCAGCTCTCCAATTGTCCTCACGATGCTGGATCAACAGCGAAATTTTGAGCATCCACCGGTAATCCAACCCGGGTCCGTTCGCACTGAAGTCGGAAGGGCTATTTAAGGTGTTACATACATCCTAACCTGCAAATTCTGTGATGTTTTTATGTGAGGCAAGCAGGTTGTGCTCTAATCTTTCGTATTAACAACCATCGTCAAATTTTCAATGTCAACAAACCTGATGCCCCAGTCTCTTTACACACCGAGTTCCAGAGCACAAATTTTGATCCATCTTCCCTGGTTGCCATAATCCACATTTTACCCCCTACGAGTAGCACCTCAACACGTCGTCTATGGGAGGGCGCCTATATTTATGGTTTAAACGCGAAAAATCTATCCTGGCCTTAACCTTGAATAACTCCAAATCTCCCCTTTTGCTTTACATTTTCAACACATTTTCCTTCACGATCCCAACCTGTACTTACATGCTATACAATTGTAAATTGTTCCAAGTTCCAGAAATCTACGCGCTACATCTACGTGTAGCGACTGTCCCTTCAATCTTTTGCTTTGTGAACTTCGCTCTCTTCCTCTACACATGACTAAGTGTAACTGTGTGCACGAAATATCGTAGTTATATACAGGGTGTCCGGGAATTCCTATATGACTGCGTCTGGGAGTTGAAAGTAGACATCAAAACAAAGAAAAAAGTATATAGACACATACCTCGAAAGCAGCGTCTTTTCCGAGTTAAGAGCGTGGAAAATTTGCCGGCACGGAACTTTGACGCGCTACAGCACAAGGACGAATGGCCGTGACACAGGCGGTGTGGAATTTCACACAGGAAGTCATAGGCGTAGTATTCAAAAAGATCCCCAACTTCCTCCCCTTTTCGTTGCTTTTTTTTTTTTTTTAAGAGGAACTTTTGTGGAAACAAGTCATTATAGACTCCGTGTCTGGGGTCGAGGCAGGGACTCTACCCTGGGGATGGCCTACCTCAATTTCATGTAGAACACGTTTAGTTCGTTGGGCCCATCAGGTGCGCGAAGTGAAATTGTGCAAAGGATGCGGAGAGGTAGGGGTGGAAAGGTGGGTCCCAAATGAATGTAAAAATGTATTCATAAATATAAAAATCAAAACTCCAGAACAAGTGCGCAGGGGCTTCCCGATTATGTTTGCAAATGAAGATGGGTCAAAATTAGCGGAAATGAAATAGTGCGTAAGATTAAGTTATAATTGGTCTGTGCCATTTTGATAGTGCAAACAGAATCAAAGATATGGAGAATTTTGGGGTTGCTATGAATTGTTGCATAACCACCAGTAAACAAGTTTCAAGCATTCTAGTAGCATAAGTGTATTGTTGAAGGTTAGATTAATTCTTTATCAAGTCATGAAACTTTTCACTCTCCATTTGTATTACCACAAAAACTTACTGAGTCTTTTTCGTAACACTTTGTTGCTGAACCCACGAAATAGTATGTTCTGCTTCCTTAATTAATTTGTCGTAAAAACTGTCGTCTACATGATTGTCCTGTGCACTGACGAATAGTTTTGCCCCCAGTGGAAATGACACGTTTGAATGTTTGCACTAACTGCATTGAGTGATACTTGAAAGAAATTTAGGACTTCTAAAGGACTTTTCACCCTGTGTTCGTGAGTCCAAGAAAAGTACAGTATGTTGGAGATATGACCTAACATAATAGTAGGCTGAGCAGGACTCGTTGTAGTAGAAAGGAAAAGAGAAGTGGGAAGCTAACAGTAACAGTTAGTCTTGTCCCCTCCGCACAAGCAACCACCACTGCGAGAACCTGCGCAGGATATTAAGTGTCAGTGAGACAAAGGCACAAATGGAGTATGTTTGCAATACAAGACACTCTGAACACTCACAAAGGAAACACTGGTCGCCAGGCCAGTACGTGCCACTTGCCAAGTTCGAACCGAAGAGTACGAACTATGATGATCCAACTGACGCATGTCGGGAGTCCATTGCATGAGGCGAATTTTGCTACAAAGCTGCTGGAAGTAATGCCTAAGAACAGCGATGCATGCCTCACACCGACGACGCATGTTCGCATAGACGCGATCGAAAACGGCTGGCATGTGTCGGATTTCTTCGGCCGCAGCTGCAATACGTGCTACGAGATCTTGTTCCGACTCAACCGGGGTCTCATACACCAGCGTCATCATGTAACCCTACAGAAAGAAATCCAGTGGCGTCAGGTCGGACGAGCGTGGCGGCCATGATATTGGACCACCATGGTCAATCCATTGTTGTCTAAATGAATTATTTAAATAATGTAGGGCAGCCCGTGTGAAGTGGGGAGGCGTACCGTCGTGTTGAAACCATATGTGCTATCGGATTCCAAGAGGAATTTCTTCCAGTAACTCCGGCAGTATCTCCTGTAAAAAGATTAAGTAGTTGGCTCCGGTGAAACGTTTTTGGAGAAGATATGGTTATGAGAGGATTTTCTTCTGCTCACATATGACTATTATGACAGTTAAACACACCATCCATAGAGAACGTCGCCTCGTCAGTGAAGAGTATCATTTGGAGAAATGTAGGATCCTCCTTACAGCGCTGAAGAAACCAGTGACAGAAGTTTCCACGTGGCTCAAAATCGGCTGGACCAAGACTTTGAACTCGCTGAATATGGTATGGATGCAGGTGTTCTTGGCGGGGAACCTCCTAAACAGTTGTCCTTCTCCCACCCATGTCATTTGCTATGCGTCGGGTGCTCGTCGAAGGATCCCATTCCACGCGTCGAAGCACTTGCTCTTTAAACTGCGGAGTTCGTACGGATCTCGGAGCACCACAGTCAATTCTGTTGACGGTGAAGGTGTTGAGCTGACGTTCTATCCTGGAAAAGATAGTACGTGACGGCACTCGACAATGTAGATAGCGCTCGGCGTAAAGAAGACAAGCACGTCTTCCATTACGATGAGCTTCGCCATAAATAATAGCCCACACAGCACAACGACGTCCAATGGAAGTCCAGTGGATGCGCGCTCATGGATTTGCTGGATGTCCATTGGACGTGTGGTTTTGATCCATGGGACGTCCAGTGGATGTTCACGGGACTGCCACTTTGGCACACTTTGCGTCCGTCCAGATGATGAACACTTCTGGTGCCAAAACTGACCAACTATGGACTTCAACTGGACGTTAAGTGGACGTAGAGGATTTCCATGGATGTCCATATGTGGACGTGATTGGAACGTACAAATTGTGTCCGTTTTCGGTCCCTAAACTGACAAATGTTGGAGCTCAACTGGATGTGGTCTGGACGTGAAGGATGTCCATATATTGTCCATATCTGGATATCATGTGGAATTTATGAAGCGTCCTTGAAATGGCTCTCTCCCATCCCAATATTAATCGATCTACATCTACACAAATATCGCTATTTTTGTTATTTCTTCTATCGTCCAGATGACGCATAACAAGCGAAAATTTGACAATCTTCGTCTCTTTATATTTGTGTAAGTATCTTTCCATTTTACTCTAGTTCTTTCTAATATTCATCGTGTTAGGAAAAATAAAAAGGTTAGAAACTTTCAGGGCATAAGGGACTTTGTTTTTTCTAATACGATGTATATTAGAAAGAACTAGAGTAAAATGGAAAGATACTTATACAGACATAAAGAGACGAAATTATCAAATTTTCGCTTGTTATGCGTCATCTGGACGATAGAAGAAATAACAAAAATAGTGGTATTTGTGTAGATGTAGGCCGATTAATATTGGGATGGAAGAGAGCCATTTCAAGGATGAATGAATGGCAGCACTTCCACAGAAAAAGCTAATCAGTCAAAAGCCCGTTACGTAAGCCAAACTAGGAAGTGCAAATGAGACCAATCCATTTTTAACAGAGGTTACACTTTAACTATATCAAAGTGACATATTATCTATAATGTTCTAACATTTTTTACTATCTTGGAAGATTTTGAGTTAGCATTGGAATCATACTAAAAGATTGCTCCGTTGCAGTGTGGCAAGTAGCAGTAGCATGCTAACAAACTTTTCTCTCTCCGTAAGAAAGCATGTATGTTCTGAGCAGAAAAATGCATTTATCTCGAAACCACTGAATTGTCCTATACAGCGTTTTTCGGGGGAACGCTTCAATTGGTATCTTAATTTCAGTTTCAAACTTGCATCGTCTTCCACTCTTCGCACATGCGTACACAAATTTCGCAAACTGAAAAACGTGTCTAAAAACCTTCGTAACATATTTAATCCCCCTTTCCCCATTTCTAGATTTGATTTAAAAACCTACCTCGATTCAGACTAAAGTTTCATAATTGAAGGGTCTAGGGGAAAAACGATGAGGGTTCACCATTGACAGTTTTCTAGAAAATGCAAATAAAGTCTTCTTTTGCCATTATAAGCTGTATCTTTCCCAGTGTTCACTGAAGGACTGTTACTGTTTTTCATTGAAAACTGTAAGCTTAGGGCATAGCAGAAGAAAAGGCTGAGCTACCAAGTTGGCATCAATATTTCAAAAAAAGCAAAAAATGGACCCTCATCGTTTTTCCCTGGACCCTTAAATTTATATCTAAAGTATCACGTTTCTCTCTTTTCCTTCGTGTGGACAACAGACCGAAGAGCTAGGCTTTGCCTCTCACATTTAAACAAATGATGGCCAAAACGTTTTAACATACTGTTCCTATTTTGTTTTCATATTACCATATTCATAATACAAATAATCATTTCAATCAAAACATGACGCCCCTTAATGGCCGAGAAGGATTCCAGTCATCGATAACTTTGAAATTATATATACTAAAAAAAATAAGGAAGAAGTGTGCAACATAAAAAGAAACGGATAAGATAAAAATATAATTTATTGTTAGATCTACCTCTAATTATATACATCTTTAAAAAGTTAGTAATTTTAAATCTACACACCGTCGAATAATGAAGACTTAAAGACACATTTATAAATTCAATGTAGTATGATGGTTCAATGTCATATGCACTTACATATACATTGACGATAAATAGACTTTTGCAATCTTTAGGTTTGAACCGTTGACGATCCGGGAGAGACGAAAACCACAACAGAAAAATCACTGAAGAAGGACTAAATAAACAAGAGAGGTGGTGATATGCGATGCCTTGCATCGCACCGCCCCGCTGTTGTTTATCCAGTGCTTTTTTTTTCTCTCTCCCGGTTCGTCAATGATTTAAACCGAATAGGCACCTTATGTTTTCCTTTTTATATAATTCAATATTATATAACGGTATCTGTATTGTATTGTATATAAAAGAAAAAGATTCAGTATATTTATTGTTCCAAAAACTAGTTCAAAACTTGTTAAAAAAAAAAAAAAACACTCCTACAGACACTGGGAATTCATTAGGCACAAGACACTACAAACTCGCGACTGACACTCATGTTTCTTCTTGTGACCCACTTGCTCCGGTAAGTTCCATTTTTCTGAAATCAAGAATGGGAAAATTAATTCTATATATGATCAACATTGCAACGATCAAAATTATATCAGATTATGAGCTTGCTTTGAAGTAAGGTTGATATTTATAATTAATTTTAAACAGTGAAAATTATGTCATCGGACCGGGGATTGAACCTTGAACAGTTTGGCTCACGTGCCAATACTGCGCCACTTAGTCGATCCACTTCTTAGTCATACAACTTCCATTCTTGATGTCGGCACTCATTCTCTCAATACCACATGGAGAGTACCAAAACTCCTAGTTGTGTTTGAATTACCCAGTTGCGCATTGGGACGTAAGCCCAAACAAAGGTCCCGGGTTTGATAGCCACTCCGGTCGCATAAGTTTTTTACTCGTTAAATTAATGATATCTGCACATAGAGGCTTATAGAAGTCACCTTAATTTCCTACTCACATATTTATTCTGTGAGATATTCATCATTATCAGATGCAGGGTAGTTCAAGCAAAATTTACAGTTGTAGTACTCTCCATGTGGTCTTCAAAAAACTAGTGTGGCGTCAAGAGTGGAAGTTGTGTCTGGGAAGTAGATCGCTGAGTGGAATAGTAGGTAGCGCATTGGGACGTAAGCCAAAAGGTCCCAGGTGAATTCCCTGGTCCGATCACATAATTTTAGTTTTTTAAAATTAATGATATCTGCACCTATAGAAAATTGGTGCATGAAAATAGGAAGTTACTTAATGTCTTTATTGTTATTTGTTTCATGAATCCAACAATCACAAGCATTATATCGAAGAAGGGAAGGAATACTGCATGCACTAGAAACTGAAGTTTCAGAAGTCATCTCTTGATAAACACACATTTGCACGTATATCAAAAATTTATGTTTGGATTTTTACAACGCGTATTAATTATTTCAATTATTAGAAGCATAATTTACTCCAACACAAAGTTGGTCTAAAGCTGAGTAGTAAGCAGTTGAAAAAGTAAATAAAAAGCATGTTCGAAAACTGCAGTTTCCATCATTAGTTTTTTAAACTTTATTAAAAAAATCCATGAATAGAGGTTAAAGCATGGTAAATGAAGGATAAAACTAAATTTGTTATAGAATATATTACTTCACGGCCCTCTGTAACACTTAAATTTCACATGTGAGTCCGTAACTTTCCTTACGGTTTTTTTTTTTTTTTTTTTTTTTTTCTCGGAGATGTTTTTGCAAATGCTATTTTTTCTCCGAGTAAATGGTATTGAAATGATGATGCAAAACTGAGTTGATATCACCGAAATCTAATTGAGACTTTGTCTAGTTTATAAATGAAAAAAGATTCCTTAATTTTTCATTCAGTCCTAATAAAGAAAGTCATTGAGAAAGCATTTTTTTATTAATTAATTTATTATTATTATTTTATTCTATTTTTTGCTTTTTTTTACTTTCACTTCCTCTTTTCGTACTTACACCCCAGGGGGGGGGGTGGGGAAAAAGATCTATCTAGTGGGGGAGGAGGGGGAAGGTACTGGAGAGATTGTCAACATTTCTTCTTCCTAGTCACTCTCTTCATTAAGACTCAAGGAATATATATATATATTATAAAACTACAAGAAAGTGACTGATCACCGAAATTCTAATCCACTTCTACAAGTTCTATAGACTTGCAGTTGTATTTATTCGCTTCCTCATGTCCGATTTTAATAACAAACAAATTGTCAAAGTTCAAATTTCGAATTGCAAACACTAAAAATCCCCCGAAATACTTTCCGGGAATTTTGAATTTTTAAACCCAATTTTTAGAAAGAATATGGAGGATTTTTGGTCCTTTCCGAAATTTGTGTTTCGAATTTGGGGCGTATTTGTCGTTCACAGCCATTTTAAATCACTCTTGCGGGCAAAACTCAGACGCCAGTCGAAAATACTTACTTGACCAAAGTTGTACACAGGAAAAAGTTATATTCAAACCTAAGATTGCCGCAGGCGACAGGCAATTACTTCGGTCGCAAATTACCCCTCCTAGGCACCTATTTGTCTGATGCATTCGACTTGCCCGTAAATTCGCAACGAGAATCCTTATTGCGAAATTCTTGGAAGCTCCGTGTCCACAGGACGGGGTCTACGGGCATATTTTCTCTTAACGTGTAACCTGTATTTGTCAGGTAGGGCTCAGGAAAACGCCTGCAAATGAACGATTCCATTAGCACAAAATGATCGCATGAAAAGTTTCAAAATAACGGCTCTTTGAAATGTTCCAAAAATCGGTAATTCCCACAATTATTAACCGATGGGGACCAAATTTTGAACGATGACCACGGTCTTGATATATAAAAATACACGCATGAATAATAAGCTAACAGATGGATATTTTATGTCAAGCGCTCATTTGCAGCATGGCAACCCTGTACCACTACACTGCGTGCTGCTACTGGTAGTCTTTGTTCCTGCTGGATGCTGCAAATAATCTGTTTGTCAGTACTCTTATAAATGAAGCGATTTCATAGCATCCAGCGCACAGCGTGGTGGTTAAAGGTTTGCCATGTTAGTCATGATATTTCTATTTGAATGAGCATAAAACCCCTACCTATATTTTTTTTATTTATTTATAGTAGGTTCTCTTTGTATGCATGGTCCGGACAACCTGCACTGTAAAAGACGTTATACATGAAATTACATTAGCTAGTTATCGTTCAATTCTCAATCGCCAATCCACTCTTAGTATGTTAGCGCCCCACCCCTTTCAGTAATTTTAGACGCCTGATAAAACCCATTTGAATTGATGAAATATGACGATTATCCTTGTACAGCACAATTGTACCTGCTTTAATTATCTTGAAAATTCTTTACATGACACGGTGGTTACAAAATTGAATTTCATTACATCCTAAGATGGTACCGTTAAGCACTAATTCCTTTTTCCCATGTTTACAAGTGTAGCAAGGAGTATGAAAAGGAACATAGGCAACAAACGCGAAAAGTAAGATTTTACAAACAACACAGAGATGAATCGAGTGTAAACAAAAGTGGATGATAAAAAATGTAAAACGGTGACGAGGTAGGGGAAGAGGCAGCAGACTTACCAATACTTTTTTGGTTCCTTCATCGGACAAACTTTCTTCCAGTGGAAGTAAATCTTCCTCAGTCGCTATAGGAAGTTTTTGCTGTACGTCGTTAAATTCTGGAGAATTGGTTTCCTCAGGCGCGGTTCGCTGGTTTAACAATATTTCCAACATGTCCCTGTTTCTACTTACTGTAGCCCTTAGGAAAGATAACTCGTGCAATACTTCACGACGGAATTCTGAAAAAAAAAAAAAAAAAAAATGTCTACTTGGACAATTTGTTCATTATAACTAAAATCAATTCACCCGATTCCAATTGGGCTTCAAGTTAAAATAAAACAAGCAACAAATATATAAAACTAAACGCGAGTTGTTACTACACGCATACAAAGTGAGAAAGTTACTGCTGAGGTGACAGCAACAGCAAATTACAGCATTCTTCAATAAACTATTCTTGTTTTCTACTGCTGCGTGTTCGGTTGTCTTTCGAACGTCTCAAGATCTTCAAGATCGTCTCAAGATTTTTCGATTAATAAAAAGCTTTGAACAACTGAAATAATATTACAAAAATAATGAAACCTAAAAAAATCAATGAGTTTTTGTATAAACATCAGCCTTCATCCATTGGAAAACAAAAGAAAACTCTAATAAATCTCCAACTGGGAGTATAGTTTAGGGGGCAAGAACACATATATACTGTACCTAAAAATTTCTGAACCTCGGTTTTAAATTTGTATAAAAAGCTTGATTTGAATGCGTAAAGATAGCGGACAATTTTCACTTCAAAACAAAATATTGCATATAAAAAGCTACCCTAAAACCACTTCATTAGCTCAGAAACAAATGGTTGTAATTATAAAAACATTATTGAACAAAAATAGCAATTCCGCGCTGTGGTGCCACTCATTGTACTTACTACTGCAGTAATATGCCAAGTACTTTCTATCACACATTGTGATGTTCTTTACGGTAAAAACGGGTAGTCAGGTAACAAAGCACTGATTACAACATAATTCATCCGATGTTAAAAAGTGGCTGCTATGGCTGTGAAGCAGAAGCGACAGTCAACTTGTTTTTCTTTTTCGCTCTAGCAACTTTTCTGTCAATACGAAGTACCGATCACGTTTACCGTTAATTTTGGACGCGTCACGTTGTGATCAGTGCTTTATTCCCTGACTATCCTTTTTTTACCCTGAAGATGATCAGATTTTGTGACAGAAAGCCGATTAACGTCTTCCCACGTCAGATGGACTTTGATATATAAGTTTGTTTACTATTTCACATGCACCCCCAAGAAGCACATAATTGTGCACTCAATAATAGATTGAATCAAGTTGAAAAGGAAAACGATAGAAATGTATTCGAATAGTTTTAACTCGAAATAGGGGTGAATTAAATACATCAAATTCAGCTCGGCTCTGCAAGAATTCCTTACCTTATGAGTGTACGCGACTTTTAACATGAACATGTTACTGAAAGATAGTTCAATTAAATGAAATACTTACTCTGCTCCTTTTCTTCAGCAGAAGTAACGGAAATGGAATCAGTCGATTTTCTCACTTTAGGTGGTGTAGGTAACATTTCAATCATGGAGTTAACTTCGTCATTCGAGGATTCACCGCTATCTTCTGGTGTGAAAGGCCTTCGTTCCTTCCGTTTACGTAAGGGTCCTTCATCGTCTGTATTGAGATCTGAGGTGTACTCGGCCTTCTTCAGCTTGCTACGAGCCTTTTCATAGCTCTCTGTAATAAATTATAAGAAATTTGAAACCTAAATAACAATGTGGAAATTGACGTCAATTCCTTTATATGTGCATATACCGTCATTCTTTAATAATACTTTTAATTAACAAGCTGTTGTAGAATATTTTTTAATACCTACACGTCCAAGTTTTTTATTTTTATTTTCGAAACTGTAAGATTTCCTAACACAGAAAACCCGTTTACAACGCTTAAGAGGAATTCTATAGGTAAATGGAAACCAAACACTGGAATTTTTTGCTCTGGGACTTCCTTTATGGCCGTTTTTTAAACTCTTACCTGTCAAATCGTTATGTTACCTAACGCATAGGTCCTCTTCAACTTCTTTCCAATATCCCACAGCCTTTCCCTCCACGTGCTGAGACAAAGCCGAAAATAAAATTAGAATTCAGTTTCCTCACAGGACCCTACCAGCCACAGGAGGCCCCAGTGGAAAAAATGCCAAATGTTTGTCTCATTTTGACCTAGAATCAATCACTTCCCAAGCTTTAGTACAGGACTTTTTGATACACCCTGTAGATCAATGGCATGCGTTCTAAAAGCCTTTACAGTGGGTTCCGAAACAGTCATTCTGAAGCTATTCCAGCGGTCTTTCGTAGTAATCTAGAATATTTTTCTTTATGATCCTACCTTCCACAAAAAGAGTACGACAAAGTTTTATTTATTTTTTTTTTTTCATTGTAACTGTTCATGTTTTTCATCTGAAACATTGTTAGCTGAATCCAAGCCACACCTTTTTTTTTTTCATTTGAAACGCAAATATTTACGGATCAGGTTTCCACATCCAGTTGTATCTGTAGTTCCGTCCTGGGCATATTTGATAGTTCCAAAGGAGAAGGAGACTAGAGAAGGCGAAGGAGAGAATGTAACATTTTCCGCAAAACTCATTGTTCCCCTTCTCCCCAAAAATGTCTCGTAGATAAATTAAAAAAAAAAGGCTCGTTAAAAGTTTCGATGCCCCAATACAATACTAGGGGAAAAAATTGAAGCACCTGTAAAAACTGTACTGCAGATATGATTGACATCACGGTGTGGCGCCTTTGTTCACTTAGGGAAAGCTACATATGCGAGCACGGGTGAAAAAGTAAGATGATAATGAACAGTGTAAGACATTTATACATAAAATTTTTGCTTTCAAGTTCTTTGCACACTTAGGAGTTAATATAATATTAGTTATTCCTAGTGTTCGAAGTTCAAGTTGAACAGGGATCATCGTTCTCAAAGGGCTTACAAACATCTAAGGTCATATTTTTTGGTTAAGTTGGATCGAACCACTGCGTTCAAATGCAACACCGACAGACCTGAAGCCACAGCCCGCACACCGAAGGCTTGATGGCATTCTATCCACTGCTTCAAGCGAGGATCCTCCTAGTAAGGAAATCTTCCAAAGATATAAAAGAACCGTGTTTGTAATCAAAGACAAAGCAGGAGGTGATGATATATAGACCCAAAAAATAATAGCTAAACAAACGAAAGTACTTTCGTGGTATTTATATCGCCATCCTCGGTTGTAACTAGTTGAAACAGAATGCATAGACATTAGACTTACAAATGCTCAAAAAGCGGTAATATATACGAGCTTGTGTATATATATATATATATATATTAAAACTTTTAAGAGCACTACACTAAAAGGTACAGTTGAGTGTACAGGGGGGCCAGAGTTCTCGTAGTTTTCTGAGTGACATTAGAAATAAACATTTTTGTTAGAAAGACAGAGAATATTCTTCTCTGTTGCAGACAAAAGACGGTCATGACATCGCTGTGACGTTATTTACATGCTGTTATCGCTCGTAGGCAATGCTGATCTTCTTCCCTTAATTTCTTCTTTACTTGGGTCGAGGAAGAAAATAAAGCATTTGGAAATTTAGCTTTCTTTTCTTTCTTTCTTTTTTCCTTTAATTTTCATTTCTTCTTAAAATATATATAAATTAGTCATTACAGATGACCTGTGTAATGCCCGCACTGGAAATTTGGTTTGAAATTTGTTGATCAAAGTGAGGATATTACACAGGCGTATAAAGTATACTAAAATACAAAATGTTTACAATGTAGTCTACCGTACAGTATACTTTAATTACTCACCGTACACGTCCACAATCCTCGCTGGATGCCTTTGCCAATCTTTCGCTATTTCTTGACGTTCCAAGAAACTGTTTTTTTTTTTTTTTGTCTGTTCCTTTGTACGGCGGCCATGAACATTTATCCTTTCCTATCCAGTTTACTGGAACGACTTCTACTTCTTTTGTTGTGGTAAACTCCACAGTGGCGTACCGTTTATCCATCCTAAATATGCAGAATAAGTAAAGTTAAGAAAGGCAGGAAAACTTCCGTTCATTTGTTTCTTACACAAGTTACATAGAATGATGAAAATCTTTCTCGTATTTAAAGAAGGGCTGGCTTCTCCTCCGAAATTATACGCCGAACTTTTATTTTCCTGTGGTCATTAGTATATAGCTTTTCTTCTATTTTAAATTTGAAAACCGGTACTTCTCGTAAAGGTGGTAACTTTTTGCAGCGTAATGAGTTCTTTAAAACTTTTCCGAGTAATCAGAAACTATCTTTATTTTTTTTAGTACAGCTCCCGAAACAAAATCGTAAACACGCCACTGATGATAATATATTTAAATAAATAACACACATTTTTCTTCCAGCCAGTATTAACTTTATCGATCCCCCCAAATAATTTAAGTAACAGACACACTTCTATACGGCCAAAAAACATCATGTAATAAAACTAAGTACATAATTGCACTAGCCATGTAACAAAGGGAAAACTGCTGCAAAGTCATTACAGTAGGGCAATTTGACGTACTTCTTATCTACATAAGCGATAGGCCAATGCTTTAATTCTGATAATTCGGTGCACTTGGAAATACCTAGTAGAGATGAACCACATGGCTTTATGTACAGATCAGTAACTGAGATAAATTCTCTTCCTATTACAACGACAGTATTATTTTGATCACTATGAGTAAAATTCTCTAGTACAATAATTTCGCCAGTTGTAAGGCCACAACAATCGTTTCCACTTCTTGCTTTCAAAATAAAATTGGGAAACTTCGCAGTTCTCATCTGTGGATTTCTCACGCCATGACATAACGGTCCATTTTCATGCTCGTCACTGTATATTATTTCTTTAGGTGTAGGTTCTACTGCTGACAAGCCAACTTGTTCCATTTCCCGCTCACGGTGTACAATTTGTTGCAGAGGTTTTTCTACTTTCCTGAACATTTTTTTAATGTGCTGCATGAAGTTTTCAAATTTAAACGCACTATATTCGTCTAAAGGTCCGTAAAAGCTCACATCTCTAGCAATGTGAATAAGACCATGAACGTTGTATGACATATTGAGGTCCATAAAGTACAGAGAAAGTCTTTATGAAGTGCACAATGAGAGAATGAGCATATTCAAGGTAAACATTGTGAAGCTTTACAGAAACAAAGATCGTTATAGCTGTATGTAACGTCATGAAATGATTATACATGTTTTTCGATATATCTTTATGAAATACTAGTGGGCCCTTCGGAATATTTGTCTTAATTCCGAAGCCTTAAATCTGTCTTGTTCATCAAGACACCTAGGCTTCCTTACAAATTCTTCGGGAATTGAGCTTTTAAGTAGTATTAATTCTTTCGAAATATTGTTCACTTCCCTACTCTGCAAACGAAATTTCAGTTCCCCCTTCAACCACAGATTCAAAAGTTTTCGCATTACTCCCAAACACACAAGATACATGTATTCTAAAGGTATCGGAGATACTTGCTTCGAAGTTGCGAATTTCAACCAAGGGATTGTATCCTAGATAATGATCATCATCATCTCTCAGTCTGAACCCCTCATTTGTCCTAAGAGGTCTATTGACACCGCGAAAGCAAACGCGACCTTCAATATATTCCCCTTCTTCCTTGCACTTGCTACACCCAAAGTAGCCGGAATGACCTTTTGTGTTTGTTATGAAAGCCCTCGCTACAGCATCGCATATTATACCATGCAATTCTACTTTAACATTCTCGTCTCCTAATGGTATGCCATGCTCCGATATAGCGTTAATTCGTCAAATTTTCTCAAAAACGCACTAACCGATTTCTGTTTTACAAGTCCGTGATATATCCCAACAATAAAAGGACCAAATTCTGAACTTCTGCCACTTTTAATTAAACACAGTATGGGCCAAAGTTGACTCCCGCTGTTCTTTGCAAGGGGCAATCTATTCCAATGACCAATTTGAGTTTCTGCAAGACCTGGATTCTTGATAGTGCTTGTTGAATTTTTGTCCGCAGTCCTAGATAACAGAAACTACCAGATTCTGTTATTTCCATTTCCGCCTCTTGCGGTGTTGTCAATAACGTTTTCGCATCGGATGGCAAAGAAGAAAAGCACGCTTGTTTTCTTAACAAGGCCAGGAGGCTTTTTAATGCTGTATGTTTAATATTATTCTGAATTGACCATTTTTTAAATTCCGCTTGAAAGTCAATTTTCCTATCTGCTTCTGAATTATAATAACTAATCCCATCATAGTTTTCTGCATGAACTAACGAACAATTGTGTTCCAAATCAGAATTCGAAGTACTTTCTGAAGATATTTCTTCATTCAAATTTACAACTTCATCAACCAGATAATCAGATGAACATGATTTTTCTTCCGAAGTAGATGGTGTAGCAGTGGCATTTTACCTTTCAGTAGTCGAAGACGACCCAATCATAGATGGAACAAAGTCTCTTTTCTCTATTAGGCTTAACGTACTATTTACGTTTTAACTAATTCTTCTATAGAAAGTTCTTTTTGAAATAGTAGAATACTTTCTGTCGTTTATCTTAGGCATTTTCCCTACAAATCTCCAACATCTGCAATAAAACAAAAATGGCTCAAATTAAATAAAAAGTAAGTTGATCGATTACCAAATCAAAAATTTTTCATGAACTTTATGTATTTTGTGATTTTGCTTTAGTTATGTAACCATATGTTTTCTTGCACGAAAAGCACAAATGAAATACGTACGTAAGGAACTAGGGTCACGGCACCAGTTTCCGGCAACTTAAGGGAAATTCTGACTTCGGTGGTATGTAAATCCGCACAAAAATTATAAAAAACGAAAATGTTTGAGTCAGTGCATAGCTTGGAGTTAAGTCATGTATTAACGCTATATAAAATGAAGAAACCTATATTAGTAACTCGTAAGACAAATAAAACTCATCAGATATAAAAAAATAACAGTTTCCAGCCACGGGTTACCAGTATCCTGCCACACCTGTCAGTCTTATTAAAAACATAACAAATAAAGGAAAATAAGAATGTTTGTTAATTAGTGTTCTGTCAACAAAGAAAACTTCGCTTGTAAATTTCCCCATAAGCAAATAAAAATTTCACGAAAAATCGGCACCTTGTTATGTGTTTAAATATTTATGAATTACTTACAGGAGGCAATACTAGGGCTAATTTAGGCCAGGTCCTACTTCACTTAACCATTTGCTTATTCTATATCTTAATCATCAGAACTGTTACCCGCACAAGATTCACACAGAAAAGTTTCCTGCATCTGAACCAAATTATAGAAAATCCTAGACGGTTGCGAAAACTCCTTTTTCGCGTGGAAACCCATTCTTTAATCCATACCCCTTTTGGGAGGATGAATGCACCTTGTAACCAATGGGTCCCGTGTTCGATTCCCAGTGAAGACACAAAAGATTCCGAACCCACGTTAAACTGTAGGTTCCGTCGTTATTACATATTCATCCGATGGAAAGCAATGGGAAACCACCATCGGTTCACGTGCCAGGAATCTTCAGGTCAGGACCTACCTTCGAACACAATATACCCATCACCATAATCATATAAATAATTAAAGTTAAGAGAATTGTGAAAATTGAATATTTGTCACCTTTACCACATTTTTCGATACTTTTTTCCGGTGGCCGGAAACTGGTGCTTATTAACATTCCAGTTAACAGCTCTAATGGCCAGGTACTGGCTCCACGCCACATTTTTGAACCAGTAATCCGGCCACGCAAAGTATTCAACAAATATATATAAATTTGTTTCTGCTGTGATTACCAATGTTCCCTCTTTCAACATGTGTACTTTTATTTATGACTATACCTGTATATCAATTAAAAAAAAATACAAATCATTGATGTATATTCGGACTTTCCCTTGCTACTAACATTGCACACAATGGAGGCTGACTTGTGTGTTCACAACTTAATCACTAAATAACTGTGCCTCGCCATATTTGAAACAGCCAATGAGAACGCAGATTACATTTGACCATCGAAGCGATTCACAAAAGATATAAGCTGCGCGAGTCAAACATCAGACGCCTTGCTGGAAACTGAATCGAGGCCGGAAACTGGTTCCGGGACCCTATCAACAAAAGCCGCCAAGAGTTGAACTCATGAAAAAAATTATTATTAATGATTAAAACCCGCTTCTTGTTATATCGTTTCTGTTTCACTTTAATACCTGTTGACAGAGACTACTCCCTCGTGACTATATGGTGTACCGCTTCTCCATCGTGCAGAATAAGTAAAGTTAAGAAATGCAGGAAAACTTCCGTTCATTTGTTTCTTACACAAATTATAGATTTGTCTGATAAGTTTATCTGACAATCAACTTCCTGTATTTTTTTCGTTTTCTTTGGGAAGTTATGCGAACCCTCTTTAAAACATATTGCCTGATATTTTGCTTAAAGTTTGTCAAGGACACTAAACTTATTTCTTAATAATGATGATCTGATGTTCTGCCCGAAGGCAAATATTTGACCAGAAGGTACTGGGCAAGGTGAACCCATGGTGCTTTGACGGGATCTACAGTTTAACGTGGGATCCGAACGTGTATCCCCACCGGGAATCGAACCCGGGGCCCCTTGATTTTAAGGCGACGAGCTTAACCACTCACCCACCGGGGACACTTCTTAATAATACTATAACATTTTTAAAGTTCAGCTAGGTGGTAACAGGTGATGTTATGAGCCCGCTGAGGGGCTATGCCAGTATCAAAATGGGCAGGGCCCCATATTTCTAAGAAAGAGGTCCAAAATCGTACTCAATATAATTCAGCGCATCACAAGTAAGTTCAGCTTACTTTTTCTAAAGCAAACTGACCTAACTTCACCTAACATGAAGTCAGTAATCAGTATGGTACGAGCTATCGCAAAAAGGAATAATATGACCTTGTATTCCGGTGAAACATTTTGTACGCTTAGCGAAGTTAACAGCTTATGTAGGTTAGAGCCTCGCAAGACCAGGTTTGGCATCGCGTTGTAATGAAACAGTAAAACATTTACGAGGTGGAGATTTACTCTTATAATATGGTCCTTGTGCAGATTTTTGTGCTGTAAATTTGAAGAAAAAAGTAGCATGTTCTTGTATTCACGGACGTAGGTTAGAGCCACAGGGCCAGGTTTGGCATCTTCGTTATAATTAAACCGTTGAATATTTGTGGGACGGGATTTGCACTTCTCATATGCATTTTGACTCTAAATTTGAATAAACAAAACAAAAGTAACTTCACGGACGTGGAGAGCACCGCAGGGCCAGATTCGTCCCCGTAGTTAAAACAATATCGTTGAACACTTACGCGACACGTGATACTACCATCGCTAGTGAGTTTACAACACTGGAATTGCTTTCTGCTACGGTGGATTAGGTTCAAGGTTACATTTCTGCCCTGGAGTCTAACATCAAAGAGGAAGATTGGAACAAAACTTGCAGGATAATCCTCGGGCCGACGATGAACTCCCACATTTTTGGGTATTTACCCCTGAAATTGGTCACTGCACTAGAAGATACAAACTTTCATAACCTAACCTATATGGTTAGGTTAGATTAATAACGGAATCTAAATTAACCTAACCGCATTTTATAAAGCAATATAGTGACAAATTTTACCCCCCCCCCCCTTCCAGTGTGTGTAAATACAAAAAGTGGGAGTTTTTCATCGTCGGCCCAAATGGATCCAGCACGTTTTGTTCCAACCCTCCCAGCCTCGTTAGACCCAAGAGCCGAAACTTAACCAGGTTGAATTTAGTAATGGCCCTTGTACTTAAAAATGCATTAAAATTCTGAATATGCAGTGTGCGAATTACCATGGTGGGGATGAGTCGACGTATACTATACGTTTTGAAATTCCCCATGTTATTTTTCTCTTCATTCCCCTGTAACATGTCTTAATTCACACACTGTGAAAAGGATACACAGCATGCAAGTGAAAGTAAAGTTCTGCCCCACGCTGGTTAACCTGTAAGCACAACTCTGGATAGGGTTGATAAAGAAAGCACTGATTGTTACGAAACCAAAGTACTTCTATTTTCCTTCTACCTTGTTCAATATTCACAGGAATATCCTCCACCCATAATTTTTTCACCTGGAAGAACCCTTTAACAAAGTACACCCGAATGTAAGATTGGGAGGGGTATGGTGAACCGTACCTGTTCTAGTTGCGTTGCTCCTTTTATTCTTTATCTTAGTTTTCTGGTGACGATGCAATAATAATACTTTAATGTCTTCAATTGTCCACACTTCTAATTTCGTTTTTATACATTAATGTATCCACTCCATGGCAAGACTCCAAGCTCCAAGTGCAAACAATCATCTGCGCATGTGCCACGACAAACAATCGAATGTTGCTTTCCGCAACACCCGTCATGGACATAAATAGTACATGGTCGTCCATTTTTTGTCCATCGAATGAATTTTCCTGGACGTTTCGTTCGTGCATTAAATATGGACATCCAATGTAGCGCCAGAAAATGGACATTCATATTCTGGACTTTTTATAGACATCCAATGGACCGTCCACTCAAGTCCAAAATATGGATGTCCATTTCTGGACTTAATATGGACATCCAATGGACCGTCCACTCAAGTCCAGAATATGAATGTCCATTCCCGAATTTAATATGGACATCCAATTCTACGCTCCAGTCCATGGATTAAAACCGGACGTTTTGGATCTAATATGTACGTCCACTGGACAAGTTGTGCTGTTGGGGAGCATGTCTGCATACTCATCAAACGTTTACTCGGCCATTGCATTGAACTGCACGATCAGATCAGGAGAGATTGTTATCTGGCCACGATAACAAAGCAAACTGTTTTAATGCGGGGAAGATTCTGTGAGTTAAGTATTTCCATATCTACTTATAACAGAATAGGATTTGTGTTTCAGGTCACCCCAGTAGAGTTGAGGAAAGTCACCCAGTTTAGCTGCATGGTTTGAATTCATGACAGCTGTTTTCAGAGCCAACAGGGTGGTTTGGTAACAAACTCTCTCTTATTATGTAACATGAATAGCGTCTAATCACATTTTACAACATGGCTTTCAGCTTAATGCTACTAGCATCATTTGCTAACCACACAGATCAATAATAAGACTACGTTTTGTACTGATCTTGTGTTTTGCACATGGATGACCCTCAGTAAAATAACTGTCTTTCATTTGAAATGAAAAAAAAAATGCACGCTTGAAACTTGTTTACTGGTGGATATACAACCACCCACAGCAAAACCAACAATTCTCCGTATCTATGATTCTGTTTGCACTATCGATATGGCGCAGACGAATTATAACTTAATATTACGTACTCTTTCATTTTCCGCTCATTTTGACTCATCTTTATCTGCAAACATAACCGGGAATCTCTCACTTCCTTTGGGGAATCCCTTGCGCAATTATTCTGGAGTTTTGATTTTGATATTTTTGGATACTACGCCTATGACTTCCTGTGTGAAATTCCACACCGCCTGTGTCACGGCCATTCGTCTTTGTGCTGTAGCGCGTCAAATTTCCGTGCCGACAAATTTCCCACGCTCTTAATTCGGAAAGGACGCCGCTTTCGAGGTTTCTGTCCATATACTTTTTTTCCCTTTGTTTTGATGTCTACTTTCAACTCCCAAACGCTGTCATTGGAATTCCCGAACACCCTGTATATATGTTTGCTCTAATACGGAACATATAAGTTGTAAGAATTTTCCTTCATGTTTCTCATAATTGTACCTTATATATATAGAATTAGGTGAAATTTTAATAAAAAGGAAAGGATTTGTACTTACGTTATATCTTGACGAAAATCACGTACACAATTACACACACATCACTATAAAGTACCTTATAATTTTCGGATGCTTCTGTCTTCTGTAGTAGACAATAAAGAAGTTCGCTTAACACATGTTCATAATTTAAAATGATAGAAAAACAACATGGCGGACGACCACATAAAATACAACTGATTACTTTCTCCGCGTGCGCAAGGGATTTTGGAAATTATGTTTTGTGTCGAAAATTGAGCTAAATACAATAAAAAAAAATTGAACTCATTTAAGGAAACCTAGTTAGGAAAGTGGAATCCAGTATAGAAATCGCAGTCGTAGAAAGTGGGATAAAATACAGAAAACGCACCCCCCAAAAAAGTGAGATATATTATAGAAAACGTACCCCGATAAAAGTGGGATTTAGTATAGAAAACCTATCCGGAAGATATGGTATAGTAAGAAACGCAATGAAAAGTGAGTAGGTTGCTGAGTCAATCACAGAAACTGGGAGTCAGTATAGAAAACGAAAGGGTGAAGGGGAAGTGTGGATTTAGACTAGGAGAGATGAAAGAAAAAAATGTTATTGCAGGTTTATACCAGGTTTCAGTTTAGCATTCAAGCCCTGAATGAAAAGAAAACTCCTTCCCAGAGACGACGTGTGGATGTGTTCGTGGTATGGATTAAAGCTATACGGAAATTGTTATCGAAGTCAGTATTGTGCAATTTTGTGTGTGTGTGTGTGCGCGCGCGCGTGTGTGTGTGTCTATATATATATATAGACACTGGCGAATCGCGTCTGTTGGCGACGAAAAAGTAGCGGTGATTCAAAGGACCACCTATTTCCCCCACATTGATTACCGGGCGGAGTGTGCAGGTTAGGATATATATGACGCTTGAGGTTTGATAGGTTCCTTTGGTATGTAGAGTGGAATTTCCATTGGCTGTGTTAGTAGAGATATATAGAGAGACAATAAGGATGGGACAGGTTTTACATGTAGTCCTGTTACAATGTGGGCGGGAACTGAAGACAAATGGGAGGAAGGTTTAGTGTGGACCAAGATGTTTGTATGATCGGTAAGATAAAGCTAAGATAAAATGAATTGTATGGGCGGTAACAGCACTATGGCTTACACCCTTCCCGTTTTATGATTGGGGGGATTCTGAAAAAATAATCTCGGTTTGGTGGGAAAGACAGATCTGGTATCGGGGTCAGATTGGAGTATATGGAAGTGAGAATGCAGAATTTGTTTGATTTTGATAAGTTTAGGACGAAATTGTTTGATTAAGGACGGATGATTCAAGTTGGTGTTGGGAGTTGGAGCAGGTGGTGTGCGCGTAGCTGCACGTCGCATTTGTTAGGTTACGAGGGTAAGTGGGTAGTCCCGGTTGACTAAAGCCTCCTGGTGCCTTTGGTTCTAGGTTTCTGTTGCGGAGGTGGTGGAATTCAGGCTTTGTTGACTGAGGGCAAGAGAGAAGGGTATAGCTTTTTTGGTGTGGTAAGGATGGGAACTTGAATAATGCAAGTATTGCATGTAGTTGGTTTATTTTATATGAACGGAAGTGGTAAAGGTATTATTTCCCAAGGTGATGTCTACATCAAGGAATGTGACTTTTGTTTTTGAGATGGAGCAAGTGGACTGGACAATACGGAACTGGTTCAGCTGTTGTAGAAACTTTTTTCCCTACTGAACGTATTTACGCTTTGTTTGACTCCTTACAACCACATGTTCGTTAATTTTGACGTTTGCCATGCCACAGCTCCCCAAGGACGTGAAGGCAGCATTCTATTGCTTACCTGTCCGTCCGTATATACCGAGTCCGCTCCGCTGTTTTAAATGCCAGCACTATGGACACACCAGCACGTCGTTAAAGGCGACCTCTGCTGTATATGCAATATGCGGTACCAGTAGCCATGGTGCGGATCCTTGCACATCACTGAAACCTCAGTGTGTTAACTGCAAGGGTGATCACACGGCCTGGTCGCGTGACTGTCCGGTATTTAAAGAAGAAAAACGCATTAGAGAGCTGATGGTGATTGAGAAAATATCTGCTGGCGATGCAAAACGTCGCGTAAAAGAGTCTCAGCGCACCCTTCCCTCTGGTGCGTTTTCACATGTTGTAGCCAGACTCGCAGTTAAAACTGTCTCGGTTGGTACCCAGACAGTTAATGTATCAACACAAACAGAGTCTGATGTGCATGACGACCTTCCGAAGCCGCCCAAAGAATCGGAGATTCCTCGCAATATGCCGACGCAGAGTCAGGGACAAAAAACACGTGTGCAGAGCTCTAGAACTCCACGGGTTAAGACTACTTTTAGTCCCTATAAAGTCCCGAAATTAATTCGAACTTCGCCTCTAACAACAAGCATTAAGACTCTGACGAACGTTTTGTCTGCTCAATTAGCTCAGGAAGAGTCTGCACATACTATCGATGAACCAAGTTCATCTTTAGCTTCAGACATGATTCAGGACCACCTGATGGATATAGATTTTAATCTCGTGGGAAGGAAAGGGAAACCTAGGTATAAACCTAAACTTAAGCGGTAATCTTTTACTTGTTTTTGGAGAGTTTTATGATTTCCGTTTATTTTATATGATTATGCTCCTTAGCTGTTAAGTTTTATAGTGTAGTTTTGTTTTATGTTCTGAAGTCCCATTTACAGGCTTCCATTAAGTTTTATAGTGTAGTTTTGTTTTATTTGTAAAGGCCCATTTACAGGTTTCGTTGTTATTCTGGCCATTTACACCAGTGGGCTGATTGTGAAGACCTTTTACATCTTCATCTTTTGTATTCTTTTATTATTTTAATTA
>JAGDQP010016922.1:0-39622 GCA_022664845.1 Lepisma saccharinum
TCTGATAGAAATTAAGCAGAAAAATTATCATTCATTCATTTTCTTTCTATGTTCAATTTGCGTTAGTAATCTGGAATAGAAGGTATGGCCTATGGTATCTACTGGGTTTGTTACAATGAGTGATTCCGGAAGACTCCGACCCCTGTAGGGGGTGTTAGCCCCAAATCCTCGAGACTACCCTATAACGGTAAGGGATACACCGTTATATCCCCCTGTATGTATCCGTTAATGTAAAATACTGTCGGTGCTATTTTTTGCATTGTGTAATCATGTTTCATATAGACAAATGTACAAACAATCGTCTTACACGATGAACTCAATTCCGTGTGGCAATCGCACAGTGAATCTGGCCACACTGAGCGCCGATGTTGCTGGAAAGAAACAAGTGACAGACGAAAAAGAAGTAGCGCGCAGTGATTAGGCGGCAAGAGATAGAACGCTCCAAACCAGCAAGAAAGTAGAAGGACATGTAGAGGATAGACGTGACAATCATCCATTTATTGTGCAGAAGAAATACAGTAGTGAGTATATACAAGTCTGCATGTCACTGGAAAACTCATAATCGTTTGTGCGGTAGCAGAAGAAGAATATTCTCCCGACAGCGAGTGAAGAAGGAAAGAATGCTCTTCACACAATATTCCCTGATTAACGTGAACTACGTACCACGTTTCTGACAAATATCACAGTCCTCCAATGTGCAAGTAAATTGTTAATTTATTTTGCCACAATACAAGCTTCTCAAAGTGCAAAAAATAGTTACAGTTAAAATCGAGAAAGTGCTTATTAAGGTTGTGTTGTAATACGAATGTGCAGTAAAAGTCCAGTCTTTGTGAAGTATATACAGCACATTAAGGCCTGTGTAAAGTAAACTACAGCCATTTATCAAGTGGATCAAGTTATTAATATTTCGTCCTGGAGGCGATAAAGTAAAGTTTGTAAATGTGCAACAGTGGCCTACACCAGGCGGCCTAATTTACCAGTTATTTCTGCAAGCAAAACATAAAGGGGTGTATGGATATTATTGTTTTCAACGAGAGCGCGGGAAAAGTACATGAATGTATGCAGTAGCAGTTAGCTCCATCATAGTTTCCCTCCATAAAGCACAGCAGCAGTAACAGTCCCTGTTCTTTACTTAAGGAAGAATTAAAGTGCATAGTGAGTGTTATACAAGGGCACCAGTGTATTTGTGTTGAGAAAAAGCCATTTCATAGCCCTTTTGTGTATCCAAAGTTTCTTTGTGTGACAAGTGTTAGTAGGCAGCATTATTGGCGCCAAAACACATGAGAAATTAGCATACCTCTAGGCGAAGTGGTAGCCACCTGCGTGTAGCAGGGCAAAGATATTTTGATTTCCCGCCAGAGCTTGAGGAAACAGTGCAACGGATATAGTGTGGTTTATAGAACGGCATTACACATGAGAATCTAGCCGAACCACACTAACGGATAAGTCTCCTGAGTGAGATGGGGTCCGCAGTGCTTATTAACGCACTCCATTTTTTATTCTTTTGATTTATTATTATTGTGAGTAATTTGTTGTTTTAAAATATTACTTAAATATGTTCGTAAAATACCTGTGTTGGATTTTTGAGCGAAGTTAGCTTTCCGTGCGTGTAGCGCAACATTCGCGCCAAGTAGTATGCGAGGTTAGTACATGATAGGTAAGGTTTCCTCCACGCACAGCGACGCAGAATTAATACGTATCTGGTGCATAACCGATGACAGTACATGTTAGGCACAGTAGTAACTAATTGATGCGATTTAGTTAAAAAAAAAAAAAAAGAGAGAAAAATAAATAAATAATAATTTTAGAATTTTGGTATTTTCGCACCAAATGTTGTTTCGATACTTAATAACTGTGTATGATTTCATGTAATTATTCCTGGCATGACCAGTCGACGTGTAATAAATGTCGTTAAGTATAGTGAATGATAAAAATTCAAGATATAAGTAAAATTCAGTACTTTTTAGAAAGATAAAATAAAATTAAAATAAAGTTGTTATATTTTTTGACAAAATGCTCTTTTCATGGAGCTCATTAGTAATAGTGATTGCATGCTGTATTAGTAGATAACATTGATGTGTGTTAATTATACCCTTTTGCAGCTTATGAGTAATCAGAATAGAACAAAGCATTAACTTCGTAAGTATAATTGCGTTCCTTGTTAGATATTCCGTCCTACCGATGCCGGGATTGTGGATTTGCGCGGTGGTCAAGTGGACACGTACGTCGTACAGTAGTTCCTGTCTTCCACGTTGTTGCTCTTGTTCAGTCGAGGCCTCACCCCACATGTATTCGTCATTTTGGTAGCGAAGGCCGTCTTTTCGATTTCATCGGGAAGATTGATTCGTTATCTGGCACCCTTACGGAGTCACGAAACCCTGTTGATGACGTCAACCCCAGTAAAAAGGGAGACAGTCACAACCCCCCAACTTTAACATATTGCGGACAAAAGTTGATAGAAACCGTATAAAACTCAACGTCCACCCTCCCAATTTTGACTTTACGGCCCCCAATTGAAAATTCTGGCAGAGTTCCTGAATACAAAGTATTCCGAACCAGTATGTTTAATAAAACCCACCGAATTTGCGAACTAACCCCGTGTAAACAAGGAATGTGTGTTACACTTTTGTTATTATCCTAGATGTGTCTCAAAACTCTGGAGTTTCACTGGAAATCATGAGTATTTAATCTGTCTCCATTTTGAAAGTGACATAATGAATTTTTGAAGCACCCTTTATATATTCGAATAACCCTGAAAAAATATAAAATCCAAAAGTCACTTCTCTCTTGCTGTTAGATTTGATTTGTGGGAACTGAACTTAATATTTTTTAGTGCGTTTAAATTCCATACTTCTGTACTTCCACTTCTTTTCTCTCCTCTCTCTCTCTCTCATTTCTCTGTCTAACAGACATCCATTGGTTTCAACGTTTCATTGTATGTTTCAATTTCTCCCTCCATCAACTTGTATATTTGTTCGTTTCACTTTTATTCTTTTATTTTATCGATACTAATAGATATCTATTAAAAAAAAAACGTGTTCATGATGTTTGCTGATTTTAGTATGAGCGGGACGAAGGAAGGAGAAAGAGGAGGTCCGTTTACCAGACACGACTATGGGATAAGAAGATGACATTTGGGTTGCCTAGCTGCACGGCGTTCGCTGTCAAATTTTTTTTTATGAGAAATGTACCTGCCTGGCGCGGCAGAGAGAAACACTGGGAAATTTTAAGTCAGGACAGTCAGCCGCTGGTACCGAACCGAGAACCTCCCGAATACGAAACCAAGGTTCTACCAAATAAGGTACGGAGCTCGGAAAAACGCATACTCGTTTCGATGTTTATCACATGCACACACACACACAAAATAACGTAAATAACAACATAATATCAGAAATTATAAAGCATAAATATCGTGCATCGTGCCCTATTTTTAAGAACTGATAGAAACAGACCTTTTCTCTTGTCTTTCATGCATAATGTTAGTTTTCCCTGGAATTCATTAAGAAAGAAATAATTACCTAGCAACCATAGGTTTTAAAGTTCATTTTTGTTTCTCTATGTTCGGTAAGGCTCTTTTCTATTGGACAATTTCAATTACATTTTCCAGTACACTTCAACTAGTGGCTCACCAGAATAAAAATGGTGTTCGGTTTCCTGTTTTGGTGTTTGAAATGCGACTTGCTTAAGTTTTTTTTATTATTTGCTACATACTGCAAGAAATCATTAATATTTTTCCAGAACCAAGGACATGTGATAATGTTTTCTGTTAAAGAAAAGAAAATTCCAACCCTTGTTCGCTCACTCACACTGTCAGAATCACACACCGCACACTCTACGTCAGTTGGGTGGCATATCTTCTAGGCTTAGAGAAAAATCGTGTATAATAAAGTCATGTAAAGATCATATTGGCCATGATAGTACATTTCTGCAATACAATTTCCTTGTCGGTGAAAAGGAATACTGCTTTCTACTTCTTGCACTCCTGTTTTATTTTGTTTGTTTGATTATTCAGAAAGAAATGTGGCGACGGTGCGATGAAATACATTGTAAGCGCACGTGGAAAAGCTGTAGTAAAAGAGGGAGAGAAGAATCAGTTTTGTGCTAGTAATGGGATGGGGCGAGGGCGCTAAATAAAGCGTCTCATCCACTTTACATCTCCCGCTCACTTGCACTTCTACTTCAAGCATCTCCATCAAAAAGTAATCCAAATATTATAAACGCTAAAGCTTGCACGCAAAAGAAACGGAACTCCTAACAAAAAATCTTTTTTTTTTTTTTTTTTTTTTAAGTTTTTTACATTTCGACACCCACCCACCCGCCATGTCTCAATATTTAAAATTTGGGTTATTACTTGGGTAATGCTTGTGATGGTTAACTTACAACTGAACGTAATGAGGCTAATTTTAATGCTCTAGCACACTTTCATTCTGATTAACGCGAAATTTTGTTTTCACATTTTCAGTAATGTCTCCTCCCCTTGCTTCCCTAGTTGCGAAAGTGAGATGGTAACCATCAATTTTCTGAATGTACACTACCACCTGCATAAAATAACACCATTCTCAATATTTCTTCACGAAACATCACACGGGACCTTAAAATCAGCTAGTAAGAAAAACAACTCAAGAGGCCAACGCTGTGTGTTTATGTGGAAGGGAAGGGGGTTATTCATTATGTATTCATGTTTTTTTTAACCCTTTGAGACTGGGTTTTACCACTGGATTTTTTTAACTTTGGATATGGTTTACTTTCAATAAGTATAGCTCCGGTTGTAATTGGCACAATAATAAATGAGGGCTCAATTTTTTTGCCAGAGGCTAACGAATGAAAAATAGTATACATTGTGGGAATATTGTCATATACACTGGGCCGGGACAGGTGGTCTCTACTGACACTATATATATATATATATATATTTATTATAAGTACGTATGTCGTACCCCGATACACTGGCACAGTTTCGGGAAAATTCCTCAAATAGTTATCTCCAGATAATTTTTAGTACAGAGTGAGGTGGGGGCAAACTTTTGTGTGCGTTGTGTTGTATAGTAATGCTTCGTCATTACCCCAGTTGCAATTCTAGTGAGATAGGAAATGATATCTCATTCTATTCGTTATAGACCACAGAAAGATCTGGTATGGGACTATTGGGGTACCTAGCACAGAAATAGCAGAAAATTATTCTAAAGGAAAATTTGTGAGAAAATGCATTTATTACATACATTTCTGAGATTTTGGCGCTCCTGCCGCCATAATCGGCACCTCAATAGACAAATAAAAACTGACACCTGTACTGGATTCATGAGGAACGGAATCAAGCAAGGCAACGATGGCTAAGTAATAAAAGCGAAGCAAATACCAACCACTACAGTAACGCGAAACGCAACGCCACTTTGAGGTTCAGAAACAAAAAGACAGAAATATGATGCAGAAGATTTAGGAGGTAGAGGAAAACGGCAAGACAAACAACATGCGAGATCTGTAAAAAGGGGTAAACCCGTTAAGGAAAGGTTCCTAGATTAGGGATGATTTAAAATGAACGCGGAAATCTTCACGCCTATCCGACTAAAATTATCGATGTGTGAAAAAAATATTTCGACAAACTTCTTAACGTACACAACGGAGAAACACAGAGGAACTTAAAAACTATAAAGCAGAACCGTGGATATCCGAACCTAGCGAGATCGAGGTCGAAACGCCGGCAAAAAAAAAAAGGAAAATTTTCAAATCACCGGGAATAGACAAAATTCCAGCTGAATTAATTAAAGCGGGAGGAACGGCACTAATAAAGGAACTATATAAATTGGTAAGTGCTATATGGAGAAAGGAAGAGCTCCCAAAGGAATGGAAAATCTCAATAACCTTTCCGGTTTATAAAAAAGGCGATAAATCGGACTGTAGTAATTACCGTGGAATCTCATTACTCCCAACATGTTATGAAGTATTAAATAATATCCTGCTAACTCGCCTAAGCGTATACGTAGATGAAATAATTGGAGAACACCAATGTGGATTCAGAAGAAAAAGATCCACGTTGGACCAGATTTTTGCCTTGAGGCAAATCTTAGAGAAGAAACGGGAATACAATTGAGGAGCTAGCTCCAATAAGGGCACATAGCAGTACATGCCCTTTTTATGGAGAACGTGTCAAAAGATCCGCCATGTTGTTGTCTACTATTCTGTGTAAATATCTTTGCAATATTTCAATTTTTGAATGTGGTGGCCCTGTTTGTTTGAACAAATGAATAACAAAAAAACATATGATCTTGTTACTTCCACTGTGTAGATGTTCCTGCAGTTCAGAATGTGAATGTCCTTTATATTACATTTGTGTTTTTATATACTTAATAAATAATGATAATTAATAAAGAATTAAAAGTTGACAAAATTGGAGGAAAGAGACCAGTAAACAAAAGTGAATGGAAACAAGAAAAAACAAGACGAACAGAAATTTAGGAAATGCTTAAAACATCTGGTAGGTTTATTGGAGCAAAAGTATTTTCTGCAGTCAAAGCGTGTTGTTTGAAAAAATGTTGGGAACATGTGGGAATCAACAATGTACATTGTACTGGACAGTTTATGGTACTGCCAACAAGGAAGTGCAAGATTGTTGTATTGCTAACTGCACGAGAAATGAACCTCTTAAGACAGCTGCAATGAACCCTAAAAAGAAAAGACAGAACATGTGGTGCTATAGAGTAAGGAATAGTGCTTCAGACTGAAATGTATACCAGAAATTCGGTGATACCACATTTCGTCTAACGAAATTTTGTCCACTTGACTTTTCGTCCAGTCGACATTCGGTCCAACGGAGTTTTCGTCCACAAGACATTTCGCCCAATCGACCTTTGGTCCAACGGATTTTTCGTCCAATCGACTTTTGTCCACAAAACATTACGTCCAATCGACTTTTGGTCCAACGGATTTTTCGTCCAATTGACATTTGGTCCAATACACAGCCTAAATGGCTGGAGCTACTGAAACGAAATTTAGTAATGTGATACATTATCACTAGTAGGTTACGAAAATATTACCAAATGTCTCCAAAGACGCCATATCGATTCCAAAATGGCGGACCTAAAATCTATTTTCCACACCGTTTGAGCTAAATACCAAATTATTATTGTCAAGAATAGTTTAGGAAAATATTACGTTTTAAAAAGTCGCAATCTTCGATTAAAAATGGCAGCAAAACTCATTGTTGTATAGAATACACAGCCAAAACCGCTGGGGCTACGAAAGTGAAATTTGGTATGAAGGTACATCATCACTAGAGGGTTAAAAAATATTACAAAATATATCCAAAGACGCCGTCTAAGATGAGTACCATCTTTCCTGGTACTCAGTTGCTTCGGACTGGTGCGCTCAGTTGGTGTCGAACTGGTGTGCTTCCTAAACCCGCTCTTGAAGTTGCTGTCGGACTGGAGGGTTTCCTATCCTGCTCACTCTGTTGCTGTCGGACAGGTGGGCTACCTAATTGAGCCTGTGTTCAGTTGCTGCGGACTGACACAAAACCCGGTACTCAGTTGCTGCGGACTGACACAAAACTCGGTACTCAGTTGCTGCGGACTGGTGCTATACCAAATCCTTCTCTCTTCTGCGAGGCGTACACCCAAGAAGAAGAAGCCAATAAAATTATGTTATAACTTTTCATTTTGTATAATTACTTTGGTACGGAAGACCCTTTTTATTAATCTAAAGAACTGATATTATTTTATAATAAAACTGGTGATGGGCAAAACTCATACCCCGTGTATCTTTGTCTGCACCTATATTTCCACAAACAACAGGGTGTTCCCAAAGGAACATTACGATATGTACCATTAGGAGTAGGTCACGACAATATAAGAAAATGTTAAAAATCGCCACTTTTAATCTAAAATGACGACCCCAAAACCCATTCTTAAAACCACTGAATTCAGTATGAAGGTGCGAATAAATGGGGAAAACCTTCAATATGGGGGTGCAGCCCCTCCCCCCCTCGGGTTGTTGGGGGGGGGCGCAGATTGGCACCATGAGGGCACGGGGCTCAAAGATAGTAGTTACGATAAAGGGGGCGCAACTGCAAACCCCCAAGTTGGAGTGGAACCCTCACGAGGGTCTGGAGGCAGCGCCCCCATCGAAGCAAAGCGAGTCCACATAATGTATATAAAGGGAACCAAGGAAGTTTTGTCGCTTTTTGTGGAGGTCTGTGTTCAATTGCCCCTCACACCGTGAGTTGAATGCGAATGGAGATCAGGCGAAGGTCAGTTGTTGGTGTGGATATAGCCAACATACTACCTGGTTGTAGAAGGACGGAGTGAACATGGGACCTCCACAGAGCGTCATAAGGGCGTGTATGCTGTACGAGTTCAAACTGGGGTCAAACGCAGCTGCAGCGAGGTGGAAGATATGCCAGGCCTTTGGTGAAGGTGTCGTGACTACGCGGACAATGCAGCGGTGGTTTACCGAGTTTAAGGACGAAGACGAACCATGTGCAGGAAGACCAACACAGGTACCAAATGAAGATCTTCAGGCAGCAATTGAGGCGAACAGTGGCCAGACATGTGAGGAACTGGGACTACAATTCAGTGTGAGTGGAGAAACCATTCGGTAGCACCTCCATCAACTTGGGAAGCACTACAAGTTGGGTCGATGGGTCCCACATGATTTGACTCCGGGCCAGAAGGAAACGCGAGCAGACACCTGTGTTTCATTGCTGTCTCGTCTGAGGAAGGAGTCATTTCTGGACAGGGTGTTGACATGTGATGAGAAGTGGGTCCTGTACGAAACTCCACGGCGCCATCATCATTGGTTAGCATCCCATGAACCGGTTCCAAAACAGCCGAAACAAGCACTGCACCAGAACTAGGTCCTCCTGTGTGTTTGGTGGACTGCTCGCGGCATCGTGCATCGGGAACTGCTACCAGCTGGTCAGAGCATCAATGCAACTGAGTACTGTTAGCAGTTGAACCGTGTTCAAGAAAAACTCTGGAGCCAGCACTTCTGAATCGCAAAGGGGTCCTCCAGTTACAGGACAACGCTAAGCCCCACGTGGCTACGATGACCCGGGACACCATTCTACCCTTGGGTGGGAAACACTATTGCATCCGCCATACTCCCCGGACATTGCACCGTCCGACTTTCACCTGTTCCATTCCTTGGACAAGCACCTTAGAGGTCGCCAGTTCAAATCCCTAGTAGAAGTGCAAAATGCACTTGATACCTTCTTCGCTTCACGGCCCACCAAGTTCTACCGCGATGGAATCCATGGCCTTCCAGAACGTTGGCAGAAGGTCGTCGATGCTGATGGGGACTATTTTTGATCTTCCAGGTACGTCTTAGGTGACATATCGATGTTCGAAGGTGGTGGGTGAAAAAGCGACAGAACTTTCTTGCTTACCTTATAGTACCATGGTCACTCACTGACACTGATCATATTTCCCAGACCAAACTAGAAACAACAAATTTCGTATGCAGGTGTATGAGAAAAAGTAGTTTAGTAAAATATTGCAACATTTTGAAAAAGTCAACATCGTGGATCCAAAATTGCCGCCCAATATATTGTAGTACAAAATACATAGCCTAAAACGCTGCCGCTAGAAACACCAGCTTTGGTATGAGAGTACATCATCACTAGTAGGTTACGAACATATTAGAAAATGTATCCAAAGACGCCATCTTGGATCCAAAATGGCGGACCAAAAATTCATTTTTCACAACGTTTGAGTTAGAGATAAGAAATTTGGCATAAAGGTGTATTGTCACGAGTAGTTTAAGAAATTATTACAAAATTTTTGAAAAATCACCATCTTGGTTCCGAAATGGGGCCCCAAAACCCATGTTCTATATCGTTCGAGCCAGACAAACGAAATTTACTATGAAGGTGTACCAGCACGAGGAAGCCACGACAATATAAGAAAATGTGAAAAAAAGTCGTCGTCTTTAATCCAAAATGTCTGCCCAAGAACCCATTTTTCAAACCACTGAAGCTAGAGAAACGAAATTTGGTATGCAGTTGTACCATCACGAGTAGGTTACAATAAATGAAGATAAACCTACCCTGTGGGGGCACATCCCCAACCAAGGAATGGCAGATCGGCACCATGGACGTGCATTCCCCCAGATACTCTGGTTACGATAAAGGGGGCTCAGCGCCCCTACACGGAGAAAATTTTTATTTGCAATTACGTGCTTGTATACAGGAATTCTTGTAGCAGGATTCGTTAGAAGGCCTGTATCGAATACATTCCCCGGAATGTAATTTATACAGGAATTCTAGCGAATCCTGTTTCTACAAGAATTCCTGTATGTTCTACGCTTCAATGAGAATGTACTGAAATACATGCCAGACATGTGTTGAAGAATGAACGACATACATGTAATTTTACCAGTAAAGAATCTAGTCATGTAAAAATATCCTGATGCATGTAGTTTACATGGAAAGAATGGAAAATTGTACGGCCGCGAGTGCATTAGTAACAGGATCTAGGATGATTATCCATACAGGACTGTAAATATATCTCCAACCAGGTACAAAGCAAATAATATAGGTATGTGCCTACGATCACTGTGGCGGTTAGAAGCAAGCTGAGCGATCACAAGCAAATGCTATACCACGTCTTATTACAACATTTATTAAACAGAGAATTCTACATATTTTTTCCTCTAATCAGGAGGTCACTCCACAATGTAGTGACGTTCAAAGACTGTACATCCATTTGATGCTTTTAATAATTTCCAACTAATACCAGGTGCGTAAATACGAAACCGGAATTTATGTACAGAAAAGACACAGTGATTATTCGAAGTATTGGCCATCGCTAGCGATACATTTCTGCCATCGTTCCGGCAATGTGTGGATGCAAGACCAAAAAAACTGTGTGCCTCTTGTGCTGCAAACCAGTCATCAAGCCATTTTCGTAAGATGTGAAGCGCTGGCCAGCAAGTGCGTGTCCCATGGATGCAAACAAGTGAAGATCGAAAGGCGCCAAGTCTGGTGAGTAAGTCGCATGCAGAAGGATTTCCCAGCCAAATGTTGCAATCGTTTCCTTGACCGGTTTTGCTGTGTGGGAGGGTGAATTATCGTGAAGCACGATCACTTTATGTTGTCTTTGGTCATATTCTGGTTGTTTTTCACGCAAAGTTTGATGCAAATCGACCAATTGCTGTCGGTAACGTTGGGTATTAACGGTTTCGACAGGTTTCAGCAGTTCATAAAAGATCACTCCCTTCTGATCCTACCAAACACAAAGCATTATCTTCCGTCAATAGCGATTTGGTCTGGCAGTCGATGACGCCGGTTCTCCTGGAGTTACCCATGATCTTTTACGGTTAGGATTCGCTTAGATTCGAAATAGATCCACTTTTCGTCACCAGTCACAATTCAATGGAGAAATGATTTCCTTTTGTACCTGGCGAGCAGAATTTCGCATGTGTTTTTTCTGCTTTCTTGCTGTCGTTCACTCAATGCATGTGGATCCCATTTTCCCACCTTCTGAATCTTGCCCATGGCTTTTAAACGCATAGAAACTGCTTCTCGTGTCACATTTAATTGATCCGCGAGTTATTGTTGCGTTTGAGCGTCATCCCCATCCAACAAAGCTTGCAATTCGCTGTCTGCAAACTTTTTCGGTTGTCTTCCACGTTATTCGTTTCTCACGTCAAAATCGCCACTTTTTAAGTTTTTAAATCAAGCATAGCACTGTGACTTACCAAGAGCATGATCACCGTAAGCTTCGACAAGCATGTGATGCGGTTCTGCAGTAGTTTTCTTCAAATGGTAACAAAAAATCAATGCTGTCCGCACATCGTAGATTGTAGGTTCAAATTGCGCTATGTTCAACGCTATTAAACACTACACTATGACATGAAACTTGTCTGGTTGTGAGTTGCAAATCGTTATCAGCAGTCAAAACAAGCAAGTGGCGCCAAGGACGCAGTTTTACGGTAACCACAGGACCGCTAACGCCGTCTATGCACAAATTCCGGTTTCATATTTACACACCTACTACATCAACTGTTATAGTTTAGTTACCAATCAAAGCTCAACGACATTAAATCCTGTGCCGATAACTAAATAATAGAAACAAGAATTTGGTTACTTATAAATAAGTTGCTCACTTCGCTTTTCTCCTACCAAAAGTATCTGTTGACTATCTTTACAATCTCAAAAATAACTTACGTGCAATGTGCACTCATTATTCCTTTTATTCATTAAATCTTCATTTTAATTATTCTCATAAAAGACAATGAACTAATCGAATTAACACAAAAACATTCCATATCTTACTTTTGTTCCTCCGAAGAGCCATCAGAACAAATATATGTTTATTATCCTTACGCTTAATTTCCTTTCGCACTGGTCAGCATGCTTTTCGTATATGATGTTTTTCATGTAGTTTATCCATGAGTTTTTACCTGATAAAAAGTGCAGAGAGTATGGACTTCCTTACATTTCTCGGTTTAGACTTTTGCCGAGAATGTATTTTCAACAGGATAACATGTACAAATTTCCTATAGTGCATGTTATTTTGTCATTATAATGTCATTATTTAGAATAGAATAATACCAGAATGCGTACTTTAGTTCTTACAAAATTACTGTTACTGTAAGAAAATTACTGTCAGTTTTAACAGATTAAAAAAAAAAAAAAAGATTGGAACGTAATCATTAGACCCTCGATTTCTGTCAGTGCAGCAAGGCAAAGCGAGTTATACGTTTGCAAGAAGAAAGCGGGCAGTTCTTTCATTCATTCATACATACATACATACATACACATACACACACACACATACATACATACATACGTACGTCAACTCCAATTCTAAAAATAATAACATTTTCTTACGCAAGTCATGTGAGAGAAAAACGCTGTGTAGGTGGCCTGCAGGTAATATGTCATAGATGGTTTAAGAGCTGGGAGGTAACAGCGTGTGTCGTTTCAACTGACCAAAAGATGGGAATTTATTCCTTTCGTCATTGAAGATTTTCCGGTTTTCCTGTCAAGTTGCCATGACAGTTTTCCAAAGATTTTAAAAACTCAATTTCTTGTGGAAGGACAGTTCTGCTTTAAGATTTTTTTATATATATATATATTTCGTATTCTGTGAGTGTGAAATTTTCCTTGTACTTTTAAATATGTATCACACAGCTTCAGAACTGGTATTTTTAATTCAGAATTTGATTTCCTTAATGTCTGGCTAGGTCAGTTGAAACGGTAGCATGCATTTACCTGAAATTAAATGATGTCGTGTGACGGGGTGACCTAATCTGGAGAATTATTTACTCGTCAACTGTTACTTCCCCCCCCCCTCTCTCTCTCTCTCTCTCTCTCTCTCTTAGAGAACCTATATTCTGATCGTTTCCAGTTAAAGGTTCAAACATTTACTTTTATTCATATGTTTGTTTACTTTACCGTTATGTTCGGGTTGTGTAACTTTTAACTACTCCGCACAGTCGTAGTATACGTACTGATTCATACGTTTGTTTACTTCACTGCTATGTTCGGGTTGTGTTACTTTTATCTGCTTCTCAGAATCGTACTTTTGATACTGACTTACATATATTTTCGTGCGGTATGTGCGTTCACTTTCTTTCAACCGATCATTAGATCCTAAAAGTATAGTAAATATAAATCTGGGCCAGAATGGAATGTTTATGTATTAATAACAGCACTTTTTGGAATCATCGTCACAGTTTGATCTTGCACTAATTTCAGTATGTTTTGTAAACCTAACCTGTTATGACCTTGTACTCAGGGACAAAGTGACAGTAAATGTTTTGAAATAATTGTTACTTTCCATAGCAAGAGCTGACGTGTAGTACTTAACTGTAAAATGGCCCTAAATGTTTGTGTCTAATGTTTCGCAGTATATGTTACGGTTTCCCGTGTTCGATAAAATCTTAGTTGTATTGCTGTTTAGAAATTATCGATCTAAAAATTCATATGCTCTCTATGCAAAAGTGTTTCGATAAAATAACAACTAAATTTCACTATTTCTGAAAATACATTTTTTTTTCCTTCAGTATAATGAATTCAAGTATGTAACTTAGTCTCTGTAGTGAACAAACCCAATGTGGAACTGTTATATACAATTTGAAGAACATTTTTTTTTCCTTTCCTGGAATGTATTACATAGCTACAATAGTTTTTCCAGCAACCTGTGTTTGTAATCGTGAAATCGTATTGTTTCTCTGACGGTTAACAGGTTGAAAAGTTGAGAAATGAAACTTATGGGAACGAACTTTACTATTACAAGATTTCTGACATACATCCTTTGGAAATAAATAACTGTGAATTCTACGAATTGCAGCTTTTATTACATAAAGTTAAACAATAGAGTTACCAAAGTTGTCATAGTAGCTATAACAATATGCTCTGAAGTAGTTATTTTGTTACAATGATAGTTACAATATACTTTATAAGAAAAAGGGGTATTAAAACTTATTCTAGGAACTTCAAGGTCATTGCACGTATTTTGATTCAGAACATTTTTGTTTTGATCGCGGCTTAATAATTTAATATTTATTTCATCTTTTTCTCGTTCCTCGAGCACTTAGATGCCATTATTGAACTACAGTAGCCTAACGCTCCCGGGGTCAAGTCGATGCCTTTCGGTAGAAATTATGGGCTGGTTTTGATGGAGCTTAAACTAGATTCCTTGGTAGATATTTATTTTTATCTCCTAGTATGTCATTGAAGTGGAACGCTCCTTATATAGTTGATTTTGTATTTCTGCTCCTTCTGAGATAATAGGTTCTCTAGGCGCGAAATCGATGTTTTCACTCACGATGATATTAGGGGTCTAGTGTGCCAGGTAGGTTCCCCAAGCACACTTATATCGTTAATTAAATAAGATGGTAATGAATAAGTTAGTGACTTGTTATCGAATTTTTTTTTTTATTTCTTCCGAAAGGTGGCGAATGCTCTCTGTAGTGAGATTTACTCTGTAGGTTCTACTGTAGTTACCGGTACGCGATACTAAATTAAGGTATTTAAACTATATTTTATTTTCCCTTTTTATTTATTATACATTTCCTAACAGTCCGAGTTTTGTCTACTTTCCATTTTCTTCGGATTTGACAGATGGGCTAAACTGTGGTTTGAGTGCTTCAACTCATGGAGTCATCTTAACGTTTATTTCTCGCTGTTTAAATTAATCATTTCTTCACGTGAGAATTAGGCACTTCTCTATTTATTTTATGATTGTTACGTTTCTCTCTCTCTCTCTCTTTTTCATCTTTATGATGTCTACGAAAGTTAAAGTTTATAATGAAACGTCCAATTAATTACCAGATGTCTAATGTGTTTTTAAGCGCTCTACGTTTTTTTTTTTCTGCTGGCTTTTGGCAGAGCAGTTACCCGAACGCTTCGATGTGTGTATAATAGAGACAAATGTCCATGACTGGTGAAATTGTGATTAGCCTTCCATCTTTACGATGTGTTATGTTGCAGCTATCCAGTTTCCAGTTCATGTGTCATTCTTGTTGTCTCCTTTTATGTACTACCTGCCTGCGTAGTGAGGTGGTTGCTACCAGGTTAGGTCCCCTCTGTGGAAGTTTCAGTGCGTCTGCTGTTTTAAGTTTTCTTCCCTTGGGGAAAACCTATTCTTTAGAGTTTTTGAAGTGTAGTTTTGATAGAAGCAACAGTGTAGCAGACTTTGTTTCTGAGTTGATCTTAGGAAATTTGTTGCTGAGAATAGGTTTTTTACAACAGCTCTTTTTAAATATTCTTATAAGTTATCTTTGTATATTTTATAATAATTATTAGTAGTAGTAGTATCATTATCGATGTATGTACATATGTAGTATCAGCCATAAATTGTAAACAGGCTTATGTTTTCTATAAAATGTTAAAAAACACACACACACGCGCGCGCGCATTGTGTCTGATTATACGTGTTGTTTTTTTCTTTGTATAGTTTTGTGTACTAATTTAGTGTTTATTCTTTTTCTTAATTATTACCCAATTATACCAGTATCAATGTTGATAGCTTATTTAGATTTTGTATGTACATGGTGGAGTGGAAGAGAAGGCATTTGTGGCCTTAACTCCGCCATGGAAAATAAGTCAATAAATAAATAAATACTTATACGTTGTAATGACGTGCGTTCATGTATAATACTTGAACATAGCTATAATTATGTATACCTTCTGGTATGTGTACCAATATCCTTCAGATATTGCTTTCAACACTAAAAATTTGAAAGCAATATCTGTTATAGTTCCGAAATTATAAATTTTTGTATATTAAGTCTTATTTCAGACGCAGAGTGTTTGGCAATCTGTAAAGCTTATGGATGAGAACTTCCGGACAACTCAGTTTCGGTCGAGACAATTTTCAAGACAGTATATCGGCGAAAGGATTCATAATTTTATTGTTTGCAGCTAACCAAGCATGTTAACCTAGCTAATATATGTATTTATTTCATTATTGGTGTACTTTTGTACGAACTAGGAAAAATTATGGAAAATCTTAATTTTAAGCACGTCTAACGCCTAACCGGTTCATCCTAGAAAGAAAAATTGAAATAACATTTCTTGTAAAGAATTTTACGTAGATTAATTTTCGTAAGGAGCCATTTTGTGCTAAAATGCTTTTCAAACGAGATATTTACGAAAAACTGTTTTAGGCGCCATTTTTTCAATAGTAGAGCACCAAGGTCGCAAATATAGAACACTACTCAGTACATGGAACCGTGTCATACTGCCTAACTAACTCTATGGCTTATGGAACTCGCAAGTTCCTCGCCGAAGTAACAGACGTTCTCCATTGGATACTATCTTGGGCAATATCAAGCCAATTTTCATCACGAACACCTACTTCTCGAAGATCTCTTCTAATATTGTCCTCCCAACGACGTCTCGGTCTTCAAAATGGCCTCTTTCCATCGGGCCTTCCAACCAGGATAGAATATAATCTTCGTTTTTCCCCCAACCGAGCTACATGACCTGCCCACCTTAGTCGTCGCGATTTCATTATTTTTACAACATCTGGTGAATCGTACAGTCCGTGGAGTTCTTCATTATGCAGTCTCCTCCATTCTCCAGTCATCTCGTCTCGTTTCCGTCCGTATATCTTTCTCATGTTCATCTGCTAGAGTCGTACTCAAAACTTTCGCAACCGTAAAGTATTACCGGCAGAATAACCGTTCTGTATATTTTCAATTCCCTTGATATTAATCGCGAAGTTAGAAGTTTCCGGACTGAATAGAAACATGCGTTCCCCGATACTAAGCGACTTTTTATTTCTTCCGTGACCTCATTTTTGCTTGTTACGTATGCTTCCAAGAATTTAAAATTGTTTACTTTCTCTATGACCTCATCCCTAATTCTTATGTTTTTATTTCCTTCATTCCCTGTGTTTCGGCTTGCTATCGTGTATTTTGTTTTATCTATGTTTACCTGTAGACTCATCGCAAGCTTCTACTAAGACATCGGTTTGCTTTGTAGTGTATCTATATCGTATCCTATTAAATCTACATCATCCGCGTATACAAACAGTTGATTCAAACCATTCAATGATAGTCCCTTTTTGTCCCCTTTAATTTTTAAAATCGCATATTCTAACGCAAAGTTAAACAGTAGTGGTGATAAGGCATCGCCTTGTTTCAATCCGTTGCGAATCTTGAAGCTATCTGACATATTATTACCTATCCGTACTCTGCTTATGGGGTCGCTGAGACACATCTTCACTACTTGAACCAATTTTTTCGCAATTCCAAATCGTATCAGAATACTGTATAACTCTTCCCTTTTGATAGAATCATATGCTTTCTTAAAATCAATGAATAGGTGATGAACCGTCTCTTTGTATTCCCATTCCTTCTCCAAAATATGTCTCAAGCCGAAAATTTGGTTCCACGTGGATCTATTTCTTCTAAATCCATATTGGTGATCTCCAATTATTTTATCTACGTATACACTTAGGCGTGTTAACAGAATATTACTTAATACCTTGTAACAGGTTGGAAGTAACGAGATTCGGCGGTAATTATTACAGTCCGATTTATCGCCTTTTTTGTAAATCGGAACTATTATTGAGGTTTTCCATTCCTTTGGGAGCTCTTCCTTTCTCAATATAGCACTTATCAATTTATGTAGTTCCTTGATTAGTGCCGTTCCTCCTGCTTTAATTAATTCGGCTGGAATATTGTCTATTCCTGGTGATTTGAAATTTTTCAATTTCTTTACCGACATTTTGATCTCGATCTCTCTTGGTGCGGGAATCCACGGTTCTGCGGTATGGATTTCATATTCCCCTATTTGTTCCCCGTTGTATACATTGAGAAGTTTGTCGAAATAACTTTTCCACACATCGACAATTTTAGTCGGATCCGCCTGAAGATCTCCACGTTCATTTCTAATCATTCCTGACCTCGGCTGGCAACCTTTTCTTAACGAGTTTACCCCTTTGTAGAGATCTCGTATGTTATTTGTCTTGCCGTTTTCCTCTATCATGAATCTTCTGCGTCGGATATTTTCCGTTTTTGTTTCTGAACACGAGTGGCGTTTCGTTTAGCATTACTGTAGTGGTTGGTATTTGCTTAGCTTTTATTACTTAGCCATCGTTGCCTTGCTTGTTTTCGTTCCGCATGAAGCTTAAGGCATTCTTCATCAAACCAAGGTTTTTTTTTGTTTGTTTCTTCTGACCTACACGTTCCCTCGCTGCGCTCTTAATTGTTTTGACGAATTGCCTCTCACATCTTACTTACATCAATTTAATTATTAATATCATCATTATTACTATTCGACTCGGGTAGGATTTCGAACCTATCTGAGAGTTCGAGTTGGTAATCTGCTTTTATGCTCGGATTATTTAATCGTTTCACTTCAAATTTCAGTTGTATTGACCCCTTGCTTTCTCTGTTCGCGATGCATAACTTTTCCCGTACTTTTGTGATCACTAATTGATGGTCAGTTCACCTTGCGCTCCTCTGTACAACCTATCATCCACTATGGTGGTGTGTCTTCGTCTGTCTAATAATACCTGATCGAGCTGGTTGAGAGTTTTGCCGTCCGGAGATACCCATATGTATTTGTGTATGTCTTTGTGTTCAAAGTACGTGCTCTTTACCAGTAGGGTTTTCGAAATCGCGAAAGTCATCAGTCTTTCTCCCTTGTTGTTGGTCTTTTCGTGAAGGCTGTATTTGCCTGTGGTAGGTCTATATTTTTCTTCTCTCCCTACCTTTGTATTGAAATCACCCAACACAATTTTACTTATATTAATACTTATTATACTTCGGCATTCGGTCAAACAGCCTTTCTAGATCATCGTAGAATATATCTTTGTCGTTATTAGTAGACACCTCGGTCGGAGCATAGACGTTTAATAAAACCGTGTTGCCCTCATCGAGTACGTATCGTAACGTATATTCTGAACAGCCTGAAGGATACTGTTCTTAATTAGGAATCCTGTTCCGAAAACGTAAAACTGTGTTCCCCCGTAGTAGAAAGTGTACTTGCCCTGTGAGATGCTATCTTGACCCTCCCACCGAACTTCATGTATCGCTAATATGTCTAGCTCGTACATCTCAGTCTCGCGTACCGCCACCTGAAGAGCGCCCGTTTGGTATAATGTTCGTACGTTCCTATTCTAAGGTCATATTGCCATCTGTCAAAACTCCTATATTTTTTTTTCTAGGTACGTCCATTTTTATCAATTGTTTGGCTTACACTGCAGCTAGATACATGTTAGACAAAACAGAAAAATGGTACGTGGTGGAAAATTTTCACATACATATCTGTATTCAGCGTCAAAAATACAATAAGAAACACATACTTTCATCGATGTTCCCGAACCCTTGTTGACCTGTGTAGTTACTGCCAATTTGCTGTGAATCTCATTACTCGCTTGAAAACAGCTGTTGATCAATGTACCTTTTCATACTAGTTGAAATAAATCAAGTAAGGCAATTTGTATTACGGAGATTAATTTTAAAGTAAAAGAGTTACCTAAACTGGTGAGTTATCTTGTTACATTTGTTGTAGTATATTTATTGGAGTTTTGTTAGTTAAGGCTCCTCGCTACTCCCGACCCCACTTTTTTCAGTTTTTTTTAAATATTTCAAAATCTAATAGCATTATTAAAATTTTAAGAAGATAGCTCTCTAGTACTTACAAATTACTATGAAATAGAATGGACAGCGATCTCGAGATCTTGTCCATTGATGAGTAATACGTTGTTAATTAAATAATGACGTCATAATCTTTGACAACGTATCAGTCATCAATAGACAAGATCTCGAGATCGCAGTCAATTGAATTTCATAGTAATTTGTAAGTACTAGAGATGTATCTTCTTAAGATTTTGATAATGCTATTAGATTTTGAAATATTTTGAAAAATGTTAAAAAGTGGGGGGAGGGAGTAGCGAGGAGCCTTAAATTTGCATGTTGTTTTCTATTAGCACATATTTGTTACAATAATACTGGGAAAGTATTGTTTTTTGCTGCTAAAGCCCACTTGGTCCCAGGGTTGAAAAACATCATGATTTTTTTTCAAAATTATTTTTGCTGATATTTTATTTAAATCGTCTTTATTATTATTATTATTACTATTTTGTTTTTGGCTAGTTCCTTCACAATCCATGCAGTGTGGTTTGTACCCTCATAGTCTCAGATTTTGTTCATTGTTTTTTCTGGGTAGCTGAACCAGATAGAAGTACTACCTCATCTTTTGTTTCGTCCTAAAAAAAATTACAGGGTTGCCAGGTTTTACCCTAAATTACGCATTGTTGGTAATGTTATGTTTTCAGCCACTTTCAGGACAAATATCAGCCACCAGGTAAAAGGTTAGAGCATGAATTTACTTTCGTATTGTAATATAGTTGTTTCTTAACGAAATGACGTTAGAATTGCCTACATATGGCGTCACGCCAACGAAAACTCGGCATTTCAAAATGGCGGTTTTCACGAAATTGCAATTTTTTAAGTTCTATTTTTTCGTGCTGACTGTATAAAAGCATGCAGAAGTTCGTAAAAAAATAAGCATTCACGTCTTACGTAACTCACTTACGTTTTGAGCATTCGACTTGCAAAGCGGGCGATATATAGGAAATCGAAGTATTTTAAGCGCCAATTTCTCAAAAAAGCCTGCTTCAAAAAATTTAAAATTTGGAAGATTGTTAGAGTTAGGTATTTGTAACTATGTCTGAAAGTTTCATTCTCGACCCGTAAGTTTCTGCGGGGGTTCGAATTTAGCAACCCCGGGAACTGTTGCGTCACATTTTGCGCTAAATCGAGTCCAAATATGAAATTTTATTAGATACCGGAACTGTTTATTTTGGAAAAATTGCACATAAAATTTCCGAAAAAATATAATATAGGGCCTTAATAAGGTAAAAGTACGAACGTTTTGTGACAATTTACAGCTGGATCAGTTATTGACGCCATGTTCTGGGAAAACTACTACTACTGCGCTGGTATGGCTAGGATGGCAACGCCGTCAGTTAGGGTGTTAGAAGACCTTTCAACCGTCTTTCTAAGGTGTGGAAGAATGTTCTTGCCAAGTTTCGTGAAAATGCTATGAATTTCGTTTCGAGCTGCAAAAACTGAACGGGAACAACGAGAAAATACATGCTATGTTCCTTTACTAAAGTTTTGACAGTTGTGACGGCTCCAATTTCAGTCGATAATAGTGCACACATTCATGCGATCAGTGCAAATAATACTGAGCATACAAACAAAATATTCCAGAAGAAAATGTCAGAACAAAATTGAATACAGTCTGCAGATACGCATTTCTCTTTATGATTTCATGTCACTGGTTCATGATTTTCTTTACTGATTATTAGGAACTTGATGACCTAAAAAAAAAAAAAATGCCTAAATGTGACATATAAAATGACTTTCAAATGTGAAAAAATATTTTCTATTTTATGAACATATGAACAAATGATTAAAGCGGTAAGTATTTCCACGATCAACAGGAACCTGATGTAAATTGAAAAGCAAAGCAAATATAGGGAACCAAAACTAGACAGAGGTTTGGACAGGATTTTTTTATTCACAACACGAATTTTTCAAATTCCATAATAATATCAGATTAACTGATATTATAGATAATGAACATTTCGCAAGCTTATCTAATGTTTGGGCCTTTCCTAATGGAAAAAGAGTGAATGACTCAAACTTAAAACATTTGCAGATTCTAAAACACACAAGAGTAATATTTGCTTTTGTCTATGGGACTGATTAAGAAAAATATTTTCCACACTCACACTATTCTAAACCACAGTAATTCATATGAAAAGGATCGTAGATTTCCTACAGGAACATTTCTATATTTGGAGAAAATGCTCTCACATCCACAGATGTTAAGGTGAGATAGTTTAGCTGAACGAGGTCTCCAGGTGAAAATTCCTTTTTGTATAAGTCCAAATTGAAATGTTTTCCTTGTAATATACTTTCGTTCTTTAACATAGTTTGGTAACACCTATTGTTCTTTAAAATTTTCGGTTACACCTAGTCCAATAATTCCTCCACACTCCTGCTGATGTTACTCGACGCTTTCTTATTTTACCTGTAACTGACGGCATGCTTTCACAGAGTTTTTCCAGCGAAGTTATTGTAGTTACCAATATGGAAAAGTTGCTCTTAATATGAACCAGACGTCCTATAAAATCCAACTTAGCCACCAGATCTTGAGAAAATACGATAGCAGTTGCAGGTCCATTGAAACTGTCCAGAACTGATTTTATCACGTCAAAAATATAAAAGTTCTGTGGACCTCACTCTCCTTCTTCGCGGCAAGTTCCTAAATCGCTTCCAGATGTTTACCGGGTGGAGAAAAGAGCAAGCGACATTTTGTTTTATTTCTTCTTAAATATGTGTGAAATTTGTAAGCAATTACATAAAGGGAAAAATGTCAAAAAACTACAGTAAATCCTTTTCAAATGCCCAAAAAATGACATAAAAACGAAAAAAATGACCAATAAACCAAAAACTGTAAAAAAAAAAAAAAAAAAAAAAAAATAACGTGCTCCGCTTCAGTTTTAGGGCGAAATGAGTTTTGGTTATCGTTCCCAAACATTCAAGAAAAAAATGACACTTCATCAAATTCTGAGGCCTACTGATTATACTGTGAATATTTTCCGCCTTTCACGTACAGTAAAAAATGCTCTTATTCTGAATAGATACTTTGTTTTATTGACGAAATGTACATACTTTCGTCTTATTACGGCCCTCTAGGGCCTATTACCTTTATGGTAAATTTCATATTTGTACTGGTTTTATCGTAAAATGTCTTTAGAAGTTACTCTGATACGGCTTACGTCAGATTGCTGCGAAGGTGTAACGTTCGTACTTTTACCTTATTATGGCCGTATATTGTATTTTTCGGAAACTTTATTAACTTTTTGTGTGTATTATTTCCGAATAAACATTTTTGGTATCTACATAAAATTTCATATTCGAACTAGTTTTAGCGTAAAATGGAGTCTGCTACTCTGACGCGACAGTCTCGGGGTTGCTAAATTGGAACCCCACAAAACTTTTTTTTTTTTTAATGACGCTTGAAATACTCGATGTCCTGTATTTGGCCCCCTTTGCAAGTCGAATACTTAAAACGTAAGCCAAGAATGCTTTTTTGTGAACTCTGACTATATATGCCTTTTATAGTCAACACGAAAAAGCAAAAAAATTGCGTTTCTAAGCACGAGAAAAAGAACTTCAAAAATTGCAATTTTCGTGAAAACCAACATTTTGAAACATCGAGTTCTCGTTGACGTAACGCCATATATAGGCAATTCTGACGTCATTTCATTATGAAACAACTACAACACGAAAGCAAGCAAGCACGCTCTTACCTTTTACCTGGTGCCAGATATTTGTCCTGAAAGTGGCTGAAAACATAAAATTACCAACAATGCGAAACTTACAGTAAAACCCCACAATTTTTTTTTTTTTTTTTAAAGGACAATACAAAAGATGAGGCAGTACTTCTATCCGGTACAGCTACCCAGAAAAATAATTTGAACAAAATCTGAAACTATGAGGATACAGTTTATTCTTTTTCTGCATGGATTTACATGGAACTGACCTTAAATCAAATTTTTTGATTTAAATACCTTGCGGCACAAAAAAGCTACTAAGTTAGTTTCAAATACCTTAACTAGTATGAACTAAAGTAAAATTCGCAAATAAGTTGTGTTCACTATGGCAGATAGCCATGGAAAATATGCAATTAACACAACTTGTAATAATTTTGAAAAGGAAGGAAGATATGGCGTTACTTACTTATGGTATATTTTATAAAGGAAACTTCTACGTTACTTTCATCGATACACGATGAATGAAGCGGTTTCACAGGGGTATACACGTAATTCGAAAAAGAAACAATTTACAATATTTCTATGTATTAGCTTTCCTTCTAAAAGGTAATCCGTTTCTTCCATAGTAATTGCAAATTTTATAATCGAAATTGCCTCTATACACCAGGCTACATCTTCCTAAAGAAATATTCTAGTATTCAAGTTTTACTAAGATAAAGTTTACTTCATTTCACTTAGTTTTCAACACTCAAAATTGTACTATTAATTTGGGAACATTCTATAACAATATTACATAAATTATAAGAGCTATTTTGGAGCCGCTTACTTTGTAGACTGCTAACCCAGGTCTGTGAGGTTTCCTATACGATACCGGCTCGTGCCATGTGGGTTTTGTGATGAACAGGAACCGGGCGCGTGGATTTCCTCAGGTTTCTCTCGTTTCACCCACTATCTTCATTCCACCAATTCTCCCATCATCATCCATTCGGTCTGACCCCAAGTTGCCTCAACGCCTTAGGTAAAATTCTATTCAATGAGAGCTATTTAATGCGGTTACATCAATAGCGGATACGCAGCTTTGCATTTTCATCCATCAGCATACACATAGATAAACTTTATACTTGCATTGAGTATAAATTGCTTTTGAGCAATTTGTGAAGAGGCCAAATAATTTGGTACAAATTTAAATACTCAAAGTAAATGTTACGAAACAACAATTTCTGTTTTGTAAACAAAATCTGGGTGTTCGTTTACATATGCATTACAAAAATAGAACATATTTGTAATACAAATTGTAAACTTATAACGTGAACTGAATTAATACGTTTTCTTCTAAAATTTCGCCAATCCAATAGTTTGTTAAAATTGTAGGTCGATCACTTTGGTTTTTGTTAACATCATACGATCCTATCATCACATAAGGACAAAAGGTAAATTTCAAGCTTACATATGATTCAAACTATAGAACTATTAAAAATACAACAATTTATTTCTACTTTCTATATATATATATATATATAAAAAAAACAATTCCCCCCCCCCCCCAAAATAAAAATCATCCGATTTAAATCAAACAAACTTGTAGTTCTCTATCATAGTAACGTATTATTATTATTGACGACAGAAGACTATATGCCTACCGCTGCTAAATGTGACTGGTTTTCTACCGTGTATCTTTGTACCTGTCTGTGGAGTGGGGATCAAACCCGAATAATGTTCTTTCAACATTTGGTTTTGAGCTCCCTTGTATCTGCGCACAGATAGAGAAGAGCTGGGTCTTTGTACCAGTTTCAGACGATTGTACACGGTGGGCAAATAGCCACTGTGTCAAGTATCCAAACCTAGCAATTACTTTACACCGGCACATGCTACCAGACAAATTGATCACGTGAATCAAAAGATAGAGACTGGGCTAAACTTAAGTAAAGTTACTGCAGTTGATAAAAAAAAGGACACTGAATGTGTTCAAAAGTAATACAACTCACCATTTTAGTGTGTATATGATAAGTACGTTACTCTGCAAAAATTCTGTTAATGCTGAACATTGTCTGATAGATATGACAGACACATTTATTGGTGCTAGACTCTGTGACACTAGTTCTCCTCCTTTAATACGGTTCAGTCGGAATGCAAGTGATGTTGAGGGTGAAAAAACTGAACTCTCCCATGGTTATTCTATAGTTTCAAGTATTTAGAGTGGTTGCGATAACTGGTCCATCTGCAGACCAACATATATAAGCATTCATTGCAACCTTCATGACTGTGCAAGGGAAATTCACGTAATGCAGAGCAATTTGAACAATACTTTGGCAAGGACAGCTATCTAGTGTGACTTTCAACGTCATATGTCCGCCAGTATTTATTTTGATATTTTAGCTCAAATTAATGAAGTGCCCACCGTGATGGTAACAATAGAGAAGCAGTATTTTTGTTCTTTGTCAAGCTAGGTGAGATGATTAGTAGAAAAAACATCCCAACGAAGCAATTTTGTTTACAGCCATGTCTCGCATTAGGGGTGGGATGAACGAAACACATGTTGTCCCAAACTAACGTATGGGAAACAATTAGCTCACATTTATTGATCCAGTTTGTTTCGGTTTTCTATACTGTATCCCACTTTCTCCGACTGCGTTCCCTATACTGAATTCCACTTTCCTGATTAAGTTTCCCTTAGTGAGTCCCAGTTCTTCGATTTTTTTGTACCCGGTTCAATTTGCAAAACAAAATATCACCTCCTTAATCCCTTTCCCATTAGTAAATGCGCACGCGCAGAGCGTCGTCACTTGTTTTTGATGTGGGCGTCCGCCATGTTGTTTTTCTGTCACTTGAAGTTGTGAACTTCTTTATTCTCTTCTACTGATGACGCATATGCGAAAATTCTAAGCAACTCTACAGTGTTTAGTGTGTACTGTTAACGTGATTTTCGTCAAGATATTACGTAAGTACAATCCCTTTTCTGTCTATTTAAATTTTACCTATTATATACGAACTATATATATACTGTGTATATATATATATATATATAAACAAAGATAAATTCCAGCGTATTTTCTATCTAAAAATACGAAAGCTGTTGTGCTTGGTGAGAGAACATTGGAAATACCGCAGCAAACGCATATTTCCTTTAGAACTAAAGAAAAAACATTTTCGTCGATATTCTCTGTTATAGATGGTGATTCATTTGATATACTGCTCGGGAATTCATTCATAGTTCAGCATGACGGGATTATTAATATTTATGACAGCACTTTTCGCTTATTTAACCATAATTTAGAAACCAAGTTGTATCTAAACGTTTCCCCTGTGAATACTCCTCCTCGCCGTAATCGTGTTTGTGATTCCAGGGGTCCCTTTGCAGAACAGCATCTCACATGTGCATCGGGGTGGTCTGAACGGGAGGTTAAGGGGAAGAGGAAGGAAAAAATCCAAAACACCGTTGTCGCCAATGCAAATCGCAGTTAGTTCAACATGAGCGAGAGAATAAATCTGAAGAGCATCAACATAAGCAAATGGGAACTAATAGGAGTTTGATAACCATGAACACCAGCACTCAGGATGAATTTGCAGATACTGTTGTTTCTGAAAAGTTATTGTGTATTGATAATGTTACAAAATTATAATACAACTGTGTTACAAAAGTAGTACAACTCACCATTTTAGTGTGTATAAGTAAGTTACTTTGGAAAAATCCATGACTTTAATACTTGCGTACCTTTACAAAATTATTAATTGATAGAGTGTCAGACTGTCATTCTGTAGGCCAGGTTCACAACCTATGAATGAGGATTTTTCCACTATCATTGTTTTACCAGGCGAAAGCCAGGATGATTCCTAGGTTATGGCTGCGCCCAGGGACGTACCGAGAGGAAATGAGCGGATCTCCCCTCCCCGAAATTCAGTAGTTTTTGAAAAAAAATAGATATCGTACCTTTTACGTAAATTTCACACTCAGGCAGACCCCCCACCGAAACCAACTTCTGACTGCAGCAATTACTTTCTCAAATCCTTGTCCATTCTTTTCAGTCCTCTCGACAGGGCGTCCATTCTGCTGGCGGACGAAAATACCAATTTCCTTCTCCTTTAAAAATTTATTAATTTTTATTAACATTTATAAACCAGTTTTTATTTAAATTTGTCGTTATTTTATCCACCCATAAAAATATGAACATTTTTTCTAGAGTTCACAACATTTCCCGCAAACATGAAACAAAGACTACCCGCAAGCAAGGTTGGAACTTGTCATCATCTCTTTGACGTCAACTTTCTATTTTAAACCTTGTGGCAGAAAGGTGACTCCAAGATTTCGTGTTTCGGTTTATGAAAATCAATTTTAATGAAGTATCTTAATCTACGGCTTCTTTTGCTTTGATTCTATATTTCTATGCCTCATAATACTGTTCGTACAAGATAGAATGTGTAACTATTTCTTGCTTTCTTATAGTTGGTAATCGCACTATTGACACATTGCACGGAATCTTCAACTTAATCTCTGGAACGTTTCCGTTTAAGATGTCCGTGAATGTACGTATGAAAGCTTCACAGTTGATCTGAAGATCGCATTAACCCGTGAGTTTTAAAACCGAACCTCACGTGGCCCGCGCGCCGGTAAAAGTTGCCGCCCCTGGTGTATAGCTAAACACTCAACATTCGTCACGTTATAGGGAATAATTGGTCCAAAGTTCCAGGCCATATGCATATTGTTGAAGACAAAATGTGCAAATAACACCACTTAATGATGTCGAAAAGCTACATTTAAAAGTGCTATATTTAAAACTTTCTTCATGCAAAATGGGACTCCGTGGCACAGAGCCAAGAAAAGTGGAATCATTCTTCAAGAAAAAAGTTACTTTTCCTCCTTGACCTGGTAACAGTTCAGAAATGAATCCAATAAAAACAATTTGGGTTATCATAATTGGAAAAAAAAAAGAAGAAAAATAGCAAACATCAAAGATTACAACTAATAACCAACTCACTGAAATTTATTAAAAACTTGGCAAGAAGATGAAAATGTGAAAAGCCGTTGATTTAATACAATTTGATATATGTCTGAACGACTAAAATGTTTACCCAACGCCAAAATAACGTACATAAAGTATAAAATTAGGAGTTACATGTAACGTACATTTTCATGTAAATGAAGTGCCATTTAATGAAAAGACTATCTTCTTACCCTGTATTTCTACTGAGGTAAGAATATTATAAAGATATAATATGCACAACAGGTGCTTAATGGTACAACTTACCAGATCTTCGACCTTTTCCACATATTTTGCATACTTTTGTTTCAAATTGCACTAGTAGGAGTATTTTAATGTGTGTATAAAATCTTACGCTACTGTCTATTTGAATACTCATGAGTAGGGTTAGGATTTTGATGATTTTTCATCTTCTTTTTTGGATAAATATAAATGTTGCTCGTTGGGTTATAAACTGAGTTTGATGAAAATTGAGTGATTTCGGACACATTTGTTATTGCATTTTTTGTCTATTTCTGTTTATAAATGTATTTTCTTACAGTTTTGGGGTCATTTATGTGCATTTTTAGTGTTTATTTGTACTTTCAACTGCATTATTCTAATTTTATTTTTATTAGAAAACAGAAACAAGTGAAGAAAAGTGCTGGATTAGTAGATTTAGCAATAAATTTACTTGGTTGGCACACTATGACACTCTCAATCGTGGAGAATTTGCGGGAAAACTTTCAGTGACCTTGACATTCAACTGTTTTGTGTTGTGTGTTTGTAGTAGACGCTTGGGCGGACAGTTCTGTACTTGTTGCAGCTTTGTTAAAATGCCGAAGATTATAGAAAGTACAGCTTCAAAACTTAAACGATTTGCCTGAATTTGGAGGTGGAAATGTATTTACAACAGATGGACGTATTCTCTACTGCAAAGTGTGTGATACAGCAGTTGCAGCTGAAAGAAAATTTACCGTTGAAGAGCATTATTGGACGGGACAAACACAAACGAGGACTTGAGTTACGTGCTAATGCTGCGCAGCAACAACTTCTCCAGCAGTGTGGTACGTCAAATCGTTGTTTTTTTTTTTCTCGAAGATTTGTGTGAAGCATTTATTTGTGCTGACATTCCGTTGAACAAAGTAGATAACGTGATATTGCGTGCATTTTTGGAAAAATCAACTTGTAAATCTTTCCCCGATTCTTCGACATTAAGGAATAATTATGTGCAAAAACTTTACGAGAAAACAATGCAGTGTATTAGGCAAGAAGTGGAAGGAAAGAAAATATGAGTGTCCATGGACGAAACGTGTGATGGTTGGTTGGTTGGCACAGAGTGGCTGAAGAGATACGTGTGCAGTTTCCTGATATTGATAAGCTCATAGGAAGTGTACAGAAAATGTTCAGTAAAGCCCCATCACGTGTAGCTGCTTTTAAATCTGATCATCCTGAACTCACTCTACCACCTAGCCCCGTCCTTACCAGGTGGGGGACGTGGCTAGAAGCCTGTAAATATTACTGTCAGAACTTCGAAGCTGTGATAAAAAAAAACTATAGACTCTTTAGAACCTTCCGAAGATTCTGCGATTCGAACTGCACAAGAGGTACTAGCCATTCCTGAAATTGAAGGTAAGCTTGTGTACATTCAATCGAATTATGGATTTTTACCTGGTGTCATTACTTCCTCAGAAAAATCTGAACAAAATTTGACAACTTCAATTAACTCAATCAAAAATGCAGTAAATAAATTAGAAAAAGTTCCTGGACAAATAAAAGAAATTGTGTAAAAAAAAAAAAAAAAAGACAGATGTGTTGAAAAAAACTCAGGTTTTCGCGCGCTGTGCTCTGTAGCAGGGGGAAAAAAATGTACTGCCTCAATTCGAAAGTGAACTGGTAGTAAGTGATGTTGTTTATTTTGAAAATGCTCCAGTGCTGTCTGCAGAAACAGAACGAACATTTTCAATGTACAAATCCTTATTGACTGACAACCGACATGCTTTTGAATTCGAAAATCTCTATATGGTTTCTGTTGTATATTGCAACGCTGTGTTTCGTGCCTCGTTTGAGAAGAACAAAAGAGATTAGTTCTCAATGACACTTCGTATATTTTACTTTCTTTTTAAAAAAAAACTTTGTTAGCTGGTTTCGTAAGAAATCTTGCGAAAGTGTTTTCTCGTGTAAGTGTTTTTGTGAATTTGAATTTATTTTAAGACCTTTAGGCAACTATGGCTCAGGCCGTATGGATGATGATGGGGTGAATTGGTGGAATGAAGAAAGTGGGAGGAAACGGGAGCACCCCGAGAAAACCCACGCACACGGTGTTTGTCCACCACAAAGCCCACATGGCATGAGCAGGAATCGATCCGACGACCCCTAGCACCAGAGGTGAGCGCTCTACCAACTGAGCCACCGCGGCCCAAGTGTTTTTGTATTTGAGTATTCGAAAAGGAGCATTTTTTTTTTCGAATTATATTGCATTTTTTTTTACAGATTTTTCGTGCATAAATGCATTTTTATTTTGCAATTTCTTCACATTTATAGTGCATCAAAATCCTAATCTTACTCATGACTAACTTTATTTTCATATTTTTAAAATCATTAAAACATACACTGGTTAATAAATCTATTTACATATAAAAATTAGCAACTAGTTAAAACCAAAGGCACAATTTTTTTTTTTACAAACAAATAACTAACCGTTTATTAAATTCGGATTAAACCTTTGCATCACATGTTCACTGCACTACATTTCAGAACGTGACTTTTATTTTCTTATTTTCTACTTAACTAGAGGCTTACAGAGAAGTTACTTACCTAAAAACGAATCCACTAAACCTGCAATTCCTTTTACTGCTTTTAGAAATATTTGAGGAAGAACTGCAAGACAAGGATGTTGACAAGGGTCCATTACAGTTTCACTGGTAATAGCAAACTGTAAGAACTTTTGAGTTTGACTGATCACAGCAGGGCGACACATGTCCACAGGGTTTCCCAGAGAATGTAGAAAACGAAACCATGCCTGTGCAACACAATCATTTGTCATTCCTGTAGGGATGAGTTGAGAATCTTCTTCCGCTGAAATAATCACAGAAAGATACATAAATACGTTTCTACCAATATTCGAAGAGCCAACAGTAATTTTCCAAACACAAAATTGAAGCAACTGACGCAAAAGATCATTCATTCTTTTTAAGCTTCCCTATCGAAAGACACGAAACACAGATTCAGAGACTTTTCGATTTCAACTTTTAAAAACAAACATGACAGTTCGAAATTTTAAGAGACTGAAATCCACCATTCTATCACTGCACACCACGACTACTTATTTCATTTCAAACCGAACTACGGAAGCGAACGAAAGTTTTACCTCCTCTTGCCCCACCTTTGAGAAACCATTCCTTGAGTTTTTCATAGACTTCTTTCTAATTAAAATATCTAGATACTCATAATGGCGAAAGAAGTTTATATACTGTACATCAGTCTTTAATACCCAGCTCTCGTGGTTCAGACGGTATCATCGCGGACTTCAGAGCGGCACTGGGTAAGCACGTCGAACCCCACGGTCGACTACTTTGACTGAGCTTTTCCAGGGTTTCCCAAATCGAATGCTGGGATAGTACCTTAAGGCCCTGGCCGATACCTTCCTCATTCCCTACATAACTCAATCCGGCCTGAGCCAAAGATGGCAAAAGGTAGTAAATAAAGTTTAAAAAATCAGTCAGATAGAGAAATATCATAATTCCTTGAATGTTCTAGGAGTAAAACACACTTTGTCTTCGGGAGGATTCACACTACGACTACGTGACAAAGGATAAAACTAACACAGAGAGAGACATAACAAATAGGAAAAATGATACAGAAAGAAAGATAAACCAAGTAAGCACCAAGCACTACTACATTTCGTAACCAACGCACAGTGGGTCAAACTGTCCCGAAAGTAGGACAAAAACCTAAAATATGAAAATTTTATAAAAATAATAAACTTGGTTTTCCTACTTTCAAAGAGATCAAAAGTACAGATTTTAGTACTTCCACTTAAATAACAGATGATGGGCAGTACTTCCTCGCGTTTTTAATAACACTGCTGTAGGTGGATACGTTCGGACTTCTCTGATTGTGATATCGCTAAAAATTACAATTAAATACTAATATTTTTCTACATCTTACATGAAAAAAGAATTATTTATGCTGTGTAAATTTATGAGAAAAAAATAATTTGAAATATCTGGTTTAGTTCCAGTTTCGCATCAATAATGATTAAGTTAAAATAGAGATAATTTACGATAATGCATAGTAATACGGCAGGACCTTATACCAAATGAAAATGTATTTTATTGCGAAATAGTGTAAATAAAAAATCAGGTGCTAATTCGTGCGATATTCTGAAAAAAGAAAACAACTTACTAATAGAAAAATTGTTTCTTTTCTTTGTTTTCGTCTTGAATAGAAAAATTGCAACATTATACTTTTTTAAGAAATAATACGTACACGTTTCCTTTTCTGATATAATATGATCATTACACATAGCCCATATTGTAGTAATCTACTAGTATTGCATCATTACTGAAATATTATATACGTTTTTTACTTTTCAGACGCATTGAACACTCAACTTGACACTAACCAAGATCAATTTTCTCGCATAATTTGGGTAGATAAAAACTTAATCACATATTTTTCTCACATTATTAGAAACATTTCCTGTTATGAATAAAGTATAAAGCCTACGGAATTTGCATCAAACACAAACGAAACTGCAATTATTTGTGAGAGAATATCCATGATTTTATATGCCAGTTAGCATACACGAAATTCTTATTTATGGACCTATTGTTGTTAAACATGCTATACTTCCTATTTGACAACTTTCTCAAGATACACTGGAGGCCAGATTTAAAGATGTGGAGAGATTTAGAGAATATCACACAAGAAAAATATCTTGTACAATCAAAGAGAATTGTTACATAATCTCCTTGTGTCTTCTGACTTGCTGATCTCCAGACCGAGTAATATGAAATCCAAAAGGAAGTCTGAACGTTAAAGAGACACATGTTATCTACTTGAAATTGGTGAAAAGGATCTACATACTGGGGAAAGCGAATCGACAGACTTCGAAAATGAAAGCACATGAAGATGCAATAAAAGGAGTGAGATTTCTTCTTTCTTTTAAATAGATATATATGCATGAATGGTTTTCTTGTTTCAGCAATCAATGAGGGTTAGAAGATTAGCGCTTATTGATTTGAAGCAATATATTATGATTAAATTCGACTTCTGGAATTTTTTCCCAGTTTTGTGGCCACCCAGCCCAATGTGCGACAGTATGAAAAGTTTTCTTAAATACCTAACACACCGTATAATAATCAGAAATAGAGAATTCACTGTCATTGAAAAAACAATCTGATATAGTGTGATAAAATATAAAACAAACTATATTAAAAGTAAATAAATATTATGAATAACAAGTGTGTCACATACTCTTGTGTTCTAACCAGAACATCCTTAAATATTCAAATCCTTGAAGCTACTTTGGATTTATTACTTTAAGAGGCTTTCTTGCGCCGTCCCCCACTTCTTAAATATTTTTCTTAATATTTCAAAATTAAAGAATACAATCAAACATTTTAGAACGAAGTTCCCTAGTACTTACAAATTAGTATGAAGTACAACGACTCGCCGATATTGTCCGAGACACAAATTCGAGATATTATCCGTTGATAAGTACTAAGAGTTCAATTAAATTATGACGTCATAACACTTGGTAACATCAAGTTACTAAACAATTGCTAACATCTCGAAATCCGTAATATTATAGTTCGTAGTGTCTTGTAAGTACTAGGGAACTTCATTCTAAAATTTCTGATACTGGTGTTAATTTTTAAAATATTTTGAAATATATTAAAAGGTGAGGATGAGCTCAGGACCCTTAAGAACCTTCCGATATTCCATCATTTTCCCTCTTGGAAGCAGATATATATAAACTATATTAGTCTTCAAAGTCATACGAATTTGAACTGTTATTTCGCAAAGTCCAAGCTTTCTGCCATCTGTCCTTCATTTGATTAATTGCTCTAACCAAATGTAAAGTATCATTGTTAGAATGAATCGTCGATCTGCTTTAACATTGTAGGTCGCAGTAAGCATCAAACTGTTCAAGATACATTAGATTAGCATCAAATTTCTTTAACGTAACATTAGCTGCTATAAAGAATTCCTTGAAAAACACAGTACAAAAGCAATACCAGTTGCAATTAAATATCACTAATTGAAAGACTGACGAAGATCACCAAATGTACTACACGAACACCAAAGAAAAGGCACATATATCCACTGAAACTAAAACCGACTTGCGCCAAACTGTATTTGCTATGTATTTCGATATTAGAAATAACTGTTGAATAACACACGAGCAAATAAACAATAAGATGACAGATGTATGTACATTGATACAGCCGTGACTAAGATTTCATGTACCTGACATAGTACGTATGTCCTTGAAAGAATATACCTGATGAATAATAACCAACGGTTTTGATACATATCTTTATTAAGTTCCATCTCTTGAATAACTTGACTAATTATGATTGCGAATAATTTATTACATCCAGTAAACGTAATCTGTGTATCTGCGAAACGATAAGAAGACCTTCCTTGACAACGACATGTTTTCACGTCCATTATGAAGAAAAACAAGAACGAGACAGACATGACAATGCGTGTAAACAATAAGAAAAGAATAACGTATATTTGAACATGCCGCGGAAAACAGAGGAAAGGCGAAAAGAACGATGTGTCCTACACGGCAGTGTCCTATGTGGATGTTAATACGAAAGTGCAAGTAATTTCTTATCCTTCACCCGATTCTGATGCTACAATTACTAATATGGCGAAAGATAAATACACACCCGCTCAGATGTGGAACAATCATTCTATCAGTTAACGAGAGTAGGAAAATTGTCACTCCGTCGCGTATGCTTGCGTTCAAATTTCTCAAAACTGGGCATGTGAATATTTCATTTGCTTTGACTAGCTTAATGCATAAAATATTCAAAGACCTGTTGTGCGGAAATTTAATATTTTCTGTGATGATCTTTGTACTCATACGCCTGAGAAAGCGTCGCACAAGCTATAGCGTTAAAAGGTCGTGCAGCGATTGCGAGAATGAGGAATTACGGTGTCACTTCGAAAAACTCAAATTCTTTCCACGCGAATTAAGTTCCTTTTTTTAGAAGTACTTCTATGCAAATAGTTCCTCAACGTGTTGTTAGTATTATGTCTATTCCACGCTCTAAAAGTTGTAAACGGTTAACAAGCTAGCTCGATTTGTCAACTATGTGCGTTATATACCAGACTTTCCTAAGCTAATAGCTTCATTAAACCGAAATAAAAGTGATTGATAAAGTCACGTTCCCTGGCGCGAGGCTGCGGATATGGAATTTGGGAAAATTAGAAAATTAAACCATCTTTTGTTGACCACCGGAATACTAACAGTTCTGTATATTTTAAATTTCAACTTTTTTTTAAATTAGTGGCGACGTTAGAAGTTTCTGGACTGAATAGAAACATGTGTTGCTCGATACTAACCGATTTTTTATTTCTTCCATGCATGGCCTCGTTTTTGCTTCTTACGCATGCTCCTAAGTATTTAAATTTGTTTACTTTCTCTATGTTCTCATTCTTAATTGTCATGTATTTATTTCCTTCATTCCCAATGTGGAAGTCCATTATACTGTATTTTGTTTTATCTATGTTTACCTGCAGACCTGTAGACCATCGATGTTACTTTGTAATACATCTATATAGTCATTTCTTAATACTATCATCCCCGTAGTCGCGTACAGGAACAATTGATTGAAGTCATTCAATGCTATTCCCTTTTTGTCCTCTATATTTTTAGAATCGCATATTCAAACTCAGTTAAGCAGTAGTGGTGACAAGGCATCACCTTGTTTCTCGAAACTATCTGACATATCCGTAACTATCAGTGTACTGCCTATGGGGTCGCTGAGACATATTCTCACTAGTTGAACACGTTTCTTCAGAATTCCAAATCGTACCAGGGGACTGCATAACTTTTCCCTTTTAATAAACATACGCTTTCTTAAAATCAGTGAATCGCTGGTGAACAGTCCTATTGTATTTCCATTTCTTCTCCAAGATTTGTCTGGTCGAAAGTGGATCTATTTCTTCTGAATCCACATTGGTTAAGAAAAGTATATATATAAAAAAGAAACATAACTCAATAATATGAAGTATTATTAATGTTTAATAGCCTCCTGCGTAGCCTAGTTGGTAGCGCACTCGACTTCTGTGCGAACGGTCCCGGCTTCGATTTCCAGTAGCGGGGGAGGGGTTAAAATGTCAGTGTTGACTCAGCATCGAGAGGACAGTTGGGAAGCTACTTGAATAAAAGAAGTAGCGGAACTGTGGTCATAAAAGTCAGAAGAGGCCAAACCACGTCACACACACCACGTAACCTTCTAATAATTTGGACGTAATACAGTCGTCTGACAGGCCAAGGCCTTTAGGGGCTGTCGAGCCACCCAGTTTAGTTTATTAATGTTTTAATCAGAGTATAATTACTGAATAAAAGTGTATGTAATATATTGCACTATAGGCTAATAATTCCTTGTAATACTTCCGTTTCTGCAAGACAGATTATTTACGTAAACCCTATTGCAAAATGTGGTCCATAGATATGTTCGGGCGTTAGATTTGATCTTCTAGTAGTTGCATTATCTGCAGTGCAAGTGTAAGGTAGTACAGAACTGTGTGAATCGAATGTGATGTTCAATTCCGTGCAGATCTTGCTCCAACGGGCAGATGCTGGCTTCCTTCTGCTAGCACGTAATGGCACGTAGTGAACTCGCCTCGCAGAGACCTTTCCAGCGATACCTCAATTTCATCTTCCTAGTCTTTAGTAGTTCCTGATTTTAAAATCCCTCCTCGGTATTTTGGGTACCTCTCTTTGTTACCTGCATTATCTACTGTATACTCGTCTCGCCGAGCCCATTTCAACGACGACACTTTAGTTTTGAAACTTTAAGTGTTGATCTGTTCAGGTTCTATTTTTCTGTTTATGGCTAACTTTAGACCTTTTCTGAAATTAATTATTCAGTGAAACAATAAAAATGCAAAACATGTATCTTTTATTTATTTAATTTGTTGCAAAACCGCAAACTGACCAATAGAGTTTGGCACACTAACCAGTAGTTGTCCTCTTTGTGCCCAGCTATTGGCACTTTGGTTCACTAGATGTTTTTGAGTAGATATTGCACTTATAAGATCTTATATTCTGAAATTTCATAATGTAAAAGTAGGTCGTGCATAAGAATATTGCCAACTAGTAAAGAAAGTTGGTAAAAACGTCTATTCTGCGTAAAATATGACAACTTGTATAATATTGAAATGTGTTTTACCAACTATTTCTATGTGGCTGGAAAATCACTTATAAATTCCTCTCTTCTGAACTTTCATAATGTAACTAACAATCAGTCGTATATATAATTTTTTCAACTTTTTCTAGATAGTTTGGAAGACACACATGGATGTTATATTATTCTTATTGATACTTGACAGGAGTACTGCGCATAAGGGCTGTTTTCTGCCCCTCAGCCGATTCTAATGAATTTTTGTATGTTTAACGAGATTATATAAAAATTCTAATAAGCCAAATCCTATGTGCATACCACTTCCGGTTATCATGAAAAGCGTGTCCAAAAATGACACTTCCTGATTCTATTTTTTATAGTGTTGTTAAAATAAATTGTGGTATCTCAAGAATGGTGTAAGTTACCAAATCCAAATTTCATGTGGAAAGTACTAATTAATATAATGGGCATTTTGCACCGTAAACTAAAAGACCATATCTTTTACCGCTTTGGAGATAAAAATTAGTTTTCTTACGTAAACATTCAATTTTACTTATAAAAACTGCTTTTTTCCCAGGATACTCTGTATTATTTAACCATCAGCCCCCCACTAGTTACAAAACGATATGCCGCTCAAATAATCTCTATATTATGTAGAAGAACATATTCAAAAATCTATTTGTAACTCATGAGGCTGGTGGTTAGAAGAAATATTTTGTACTCCAAATGAGTACCTCACTTCGAAGTATATGTTTGAAATTCAGCTAAATAAACTACCAATACCAAACCACATTTTGTATGACAAGTACGAATATTATGAACATATCACAATAAAAAATTGTAGTTGATAACTTCAGGCGTATACAAAATAGAAAATATTTGCTGCTTATCTCGCTGACTCTAGGAACACGGACGCTAAAATAGCGTTACACATGCTTAAAAACATCGAAGAAATGCGAGCATGACTGCAAGAGGAAGACAATTTCGTTGTCGACAGGGGCTTCCGGGATTCACTCCATCTTCTATCTGACTTAGGTTTCCAGTCAGAAATCCACGAGTTCCTCAATTTAATTTAGTTGAATTTTATTTGAGGCCTTTAAGCATCTAAGTCTCAGGCCGGGATAGGATAGGGGAAAGGATTCGTAAAAGCGTCGGCCAGGACCTATATTGAAGGTGCCATCCCGGCATTTGCATGGTGTGACTGAGAGAAACCCCTGGAAAAACCTGTCAGGATGGCCGGCCGCTGGGATCGAACCCACGACCTCCCAAATGCTACGTCAACGCTCCTGATTGGAAACCTAAGTCAGTTAGAAGATGGAGTGAATCCCGGAAGTCTCTGTCGATGATTAAAATGTCTTCATTTTGAAGTCATGCTTGCGTTTCTTCGATGTCGGTTTTAAGCATGTGTGCCGCTATTTTAGCGTCCTTGTTCCTATTTAGCGAGTAGGCATTAAATATTTTCTATTTCAAACAGGACTGAAGTTATCAACTAGAATTTTTTACTGTGATATGTTAATAATATCCGTACTTGCCACACAAAATG
>JAGDQP010016923.1:441-10728 GCA_022664845.1 Lepisma saccharinum
TACTGATGAGAAAGATAAAAACATGGTTAGACAAGAATATGGTTAGAGGTGGAGAACCAAATCAGAATCTTTTTTGATTTGGATGTTGACTACCAAATCAATATATATAATAAAAGTAAAAAAACACTGAACTGCTGAACAAGACTATATTTTTCGTAAAAAATAAATTACACGTAACGTTTCGACCTTCTAGCAAAGATCCTCATCAAACATACATTGAGTCTGTAAAAAAAAATACACTCATATAAATACATGCCCAATAATCTACCTGCTCCCTCATTTGACGAATCATGCAGCTAATCAGAGATGCCCGATCAAGTAGCCTCCCCATTGGTCGGAACAATTAGTCAATCAGAGACGCCATAAAAACATCCCATGTTAACAAAAGAGAATCAACATGAAGCAAACTTAGAGTCAACTAACACCTCAATTAACATGCATAACAATAATCTTCCATTCTTTATTATTGAGCATTAATAACTGATCCCTGCTATAACTCCACAGCCCACCCCAGCAACCCGTGGGGGTTATATATTATGGTAGGAACCCAACCCTCACCTAGGGCCACGATGGCTCAATTGGTATGGCTCACCGCTAGTGCTAGGGGTCGTCGGATCGATAGTTGCTCATTCATGCCATGTTAGCTTTGTCGTGAACAAACACCATGTGGATGGCTTTTATCAGCGTGCTTCCATTTCTCCCCATCTGCATCCATACGCGGTGCCTAAAGCACTTAAAATAAAATCAAAATTTAAAAAAATCCATCCCTCATCTTCGAAGAAGGTCTTGATTTGAAACTGCAGTAATTGGGTTCGGCGATATGGGTGTCAAAAGAGGGCATCGCACCAATGGACTTCTTATTGGAAGTCGGTGAAGCAGTACCGAATCGAGTGCCAAAGCGGCTGAGACTTGCCAGAATGTTCTGTAATGTTCCAAAATGTTCCCAGAATGTACTAGAATATCCATAACGTTCAAGAATGCTCTAGAATGATCAAGAACGTTCCAGGATGTTCAAGAATGTTCTAGAATGTTCCAGAAGGGTCTGGCCTATTGAAGGGACTTCCTGTTCTGGAACGTTCAAGAAAGTTCAAGAATTTTCTACAACGTTCTAGAAGCCTTAAATAGACGTCCAGGATCTTCTGGAAGATTCTCGAATGTTGCATTAGCCTGTTGTGGTGGGGATATGTTCCAGCTCCGAAGGGTATATATCGACGATGGCGAGACGCATGCGTCACTATACGTTTGGAATTCAGTTAGAGCGGATCAACGAAAAGTGATAGAAAGTGAAATACATTTCAGGGGTTTTCTTTAACGTAATAAGTTGAAAGTGCAACTTTTTTTTCATCCATCACCAACGGGCGGTTATATAGGCTATTACGGAATAAGTAACTGTTCAGCTTCAACATGAAATAGTAACTTTTAGTAAGTGGAAGTTAAACTACAACGCATAATTACATTAAAATGTAAGGGTGAATCAAATATTTTGCAATATTTACCAACCTGCATCATCTACTACGGGTCTACCATCTGACCCAATTAGTTAAAGTTGTCGAAGGTTCACCTTTGAACAAGTAACTTTCGTAGTATTTGGTGCTGTACTTCCTTTTTTGCTGTACTTCGTTTCGTGTGCAAAGGAACGAAAAATTTAACATGCAACATCGTTTAATTTGGGAATGATTGCTTAGAGTTCGAACTTGGCCATAACATTTTCATTTCGGCATCAAATCCAAATATTTTAGTGCCAGATCACAAGGGAAAGTTGATTATACCCTAGCAAACAGGTGATTCTAGAAATGTTCTTCTATTTGCAAAAATATGCTAGATCAGCGAATGTCAGTTGGTCAGAATACCTTTGATTCTGACAGTAAGCGAATGAATAGAGACCAATCCGACCACGAATACTCGGAGAGTCACAGGTGGACTCTGTACCCCACAGTCAAGTGTACCTCATTTTCATAACCTCAGCATATTTATCCATAGCGACAGCGTTCTGCTTCACGAGTTAACCGCGACGAAGAATGTATGCTTACAATAAACTCCTGGGGAACTTTAGTGATCTTGCTTCATCAGGAAAGTAATTAGATGTAATGAAAGTGGATATTTTTCCATAATTCTAATTTCATAAACAATGATTAAACAATGGCCATCTGCCAGAATCTGTCGCCAAACAAGGGTGTTTCAAACAAGATGCTGCTCTGTTTGTGGTAAAACTATGATGAGACAATTCACCAAGACTTTGATTTGGACAGTCGAAACATCAATGCCAACTTCTATTCGAATTATGCAATTTTCATGCAAAGATACCTAACATTAGTCAACAGAAAATGAGTGTATCTGCACCAAGACAACGCAGACCAACATACAGCTCATACGAACCTATGTTTTAGATCAGTTCTTGCCTCAACGGTCAAGAAGTGGTATCGTCGTGGAAACGAACTGGCAGGATAACTTCAGGCGGTGCAACACCATAGTATCTGTTTTGAATGCTAGGTAGATTTCGCTGTAACTTGGCGAATAAAAATAGCAATTAAATATAACATTGCAAAATTTCTGACTCACTCTTGTATGTGATTATGTGACAAAGCATCATAGGAAAGTTTTAATACAACGTGTTTTAAAGTGAAACGGATAAACTTTGAGAGTTAATGTTTATAAATACCAAAGTCACAGTGAACTGGATGAAAATTCGGCCGCGCTTCGGAGCTACACGTTGCCAAAGCGTGGAAAATGAATTTCAGAGCTTGGTACTTTTAAGAACAGGAACACTAGAGCTGATACGGTATGATACCGTCAAATATTTTGAACCTGCTCTATTTATAAATGCATATTCAAAAATTGTAGAATGAGTGGGCAAGAAATTCCTCAAAATAAGTAAAATACAAGTGATTCCTGGAACTTAGTTCAGTAGAGGTAAGTCAAAATAAGTTTTAATTGCGCGCTCATTTCGGTAGTCTGAATATCGCATATATTTGTATAGTGCAAATTTAAAGTATAGCATGAAAGCATGATGCATTAGCTCTACTTTTCGTGCTGTTAGAAATATAAAGCTTTAAAATTAATTTTCGCATGCTTCTACCAGCCTGTATTTCCAAAATTCTGCTAAATTTGGTCCGGTTCAAGGGAACATATTTTTGTGTGTGTATTACAAATACTAGAAAACATAATTATATTGATAATCTTTTGATTGTTAATTAATCATAAGGATCAAGATCCCCAAATCTTGTACTTTTTAAAAAAATAAAAAGCATACACATGAAAATTAAAATAATAAAATATTGGATCTTAACATTAAATTTGTCACATTTTCACGTTGTTTCTATAAGAAAAGGATGCAGACTGAACAATGCACAGTCATGTTCAGAAAAAAAATCGTACGTCTTTATTTCGTATTTATTAAAATAACTTCTTCCTCCATGAATAAAAAATAAATATTTGTTTTACAGCTCTACAAAGGAGACTATGAAAAAATGATTTTATTTTACAGAAATATGAATAAATAACGACACTGGAAAAAATTAAATATTGAAAAATTGTGGAACAAGTTCTAACAAGGAGACCGTCAACATTGTCATGCCGAAACGTACCCTCAATTTTTCGTGCGTGTCGATTACACCAAAATAACACTCCACGCAAAATTTGAGGTGCCAATTCAGAGAGCAAGTGGGCCAATAAATTGTCAAAAATCGGAAAATTTTGATGCCATAATATAAATCTAGCTGGCTACCCTGGCCGAGTGCCGGGTGGAGGGAAAGATTTATTTTTAGAGCTGCGGAGAGCTTACTTGGAAACACTTCCGGTACGGCACAGAACTTTTACGTAAATAGAACTTTTGAGTAAACAGTACTTCTTCGTATGCTCACCGCTAACCGGAGACTGCGCACCCCCGCGGATAAAGCCGCCCCGTCCTTTGCGCACCACGCTGGTGGATTTATATACATCCTAGTTTTGAGTGGAATCTTTTAAAATTATAAATCACAACATTTGTTAAAATTTCCTTTTGTATATTTACATAAAAAAACTTAAAAAACAGAAATAAATATGTAAGAAGTCAACACCAAGAATCGAACCCCGAACCTTTGGATCAGCTTCTTGACACCTTGACCACAAAACCAAACTGTAACTGTCGGTTTGAGCGCTTCTCACTGTTACTTATAGTTCAAGCTACGCGTGAGTGAGCTATTCGTGCCGGAAGTGTTTCCACATGAGTTAAACAGCCCTGCGGGTAGATCTGAAAAAAATGTATTGCAGGAGGAGTAGGGATGGGCATTAGTGCTATTTTCCGTAACAGTTATAACAGTAGCTGTTACGTACAAATAAGTGTTAAGGCTCATTTTCATTCATTCTTGCGTTGCTTGCGATTTGGGTGAGTAGCCAATTGAAACACGTGTTACACTTACCTTACAAGAAAACACGCAATAAAACACGTGTTTCACTTCGCTACTCACCCAAATCGCAAGCACCGAAGACTGAATGAAAATCAGCCCTTAAAACTAATACTTCAAATAGCAGTCCTAAAACAAAAGTCTATAGCTTTGAGTTCTTTATTCCCAACTGGAATAATGCAATATAAAAGCACAATTTTAAATTAACTTACTTACGTGCAGCCTCTTGTGTCTGCAGTTTTACATGCGACACAAGTTCCCAGCCTCTTTCTTCGAACACTTACTGTGCAAGCTGTAGAACACTTGGTTCCACATTCTATAGATAATGCAATCCTACTACATTACCACTACTGAAGAACACCAACGGCAAAATGTACTATAGTCTTTACTTTTGACCTCAGTCTAATTCGTACCTATCTGCTAAATGTAATGGGAACTTATTGGTTGGGGAGCTGCTAAGAAGGCACACTTAACATTGTTTTTGATGTTTCGGAGGTACCATATTAAAAACAATAAAATCAAGTGATGATGAGTTCAGTCAAGGGACTGTGCACATTAGCTACCCAGAGCCTTAGGCAGCGGGCATCCTGTTTATATGATCAATGTTGGGTTCGAAAAATTGCGCCGAGACCTTTCCAACGATACATCAACTACCCTAGTAGTTCCAAACTTGAAAATACCGAAACTCGTGATCCGACCCTGCAATCACGATGAATGATACGGATTTAACTCGTCTTGCCGAGACCTTTCCAACGACGTCTCCATCACCTTCCTAGCCCTAGTAGTTACAAATATATAAATTTATCTCTATATCTGGGGCCTCTGGAACCGGACCTCCAATCCCAATGTATGATACGGGTTTGAACTCGTATTACCGAGACCTTTCCAACAACACTTCAAACACCTTCCAAGCCCTAGTAATTTTATAGTTGAAAATCCCCCTCCCAAGAAACTCGGGATTCGTCCCTGCTATCAGTGTGAACGATAAAGGTTTGAACTCGTCTTGCCGAAATCTTTCCAAGGACGCCTCAATACCTTTCTAGTCCTAGTAGTTCCAAAGATTCCCACCCCTATCGCTGGAACCTCCCTTGCAATCTAGAATTATTTGCTTCCGTTCATATCCATATTGCTGCAAAAGTAAATTTGGCTACATTTTCCTTTCTCCCCACCACTACATGGCAGTTAATACTTTCCCTTTAAAAAAAAACAATACTTCTGGAATTTGGAGTTCAGAAATGTCAAGTGGTTAAGTCAGTCAGAAAATTCCTGATGTGATTTTAGGAAAGGAAAGTAACAAGAAAAAGTACATTTCAAGAATTTAGTGCAAAAGTAGAGAATGAAAACTAGGACCACTGCATAGTGCATTTTTCTTCCCAGACATTTTCTCTCGACTCGTTTCTGCATTCTCCACGTAGTGAGCGCGGTCGTTTCCCTCCACCAAATACCCAAATAGCACGAACGGTTGGCCCAACCGCAAATAATGGTGGGAATCGTAGGCTAATAGTGGGTTAGGCCGCCAGAGCTCCATCAATGTTGGGCCAACTATGGATAATCGTTGGCAACCAAATTGTGATGGCACAACTGCAAATAATGGTTGGCCAGTCAGTTGTAATATAAAACAGGACGCCAACATTGGACCAATGGCGCAACAACGGCCCAACGATGGCGCAGCGATGGTGCAACGACGGTCCTTTGATGGCCCAACGATCACTTTTAAAGATTTTGTGTTAAATGCTGAACACATGGTGGAGACAAATAAGCTCGTATTTATACAATATAAATGCATATTAATGTACTTCTAAAACGAATCAAAATAAAATGCTAAGTTTTAACGTAATGATTACACAATGAACTTTAAAGAGATAATGCTATTAGTAAGGTTAATTTTCTTTAATGGAAGCAATTATTTCTTTCTTTGGATATTTTGCTAAGTTTGTTCTATTATTGCGTTGCCTACTTGTTCTCATATGGTGAGTGATTCTTCTACAATCGTGCATTTTCGTAATGTGGGACGTTATACTAATTTTGATAGCCATTATTTCAGTAATTACTAACTCCGGGTATCACCGTATAGCTATATAGCAGATTGCCACGATACACATAACGTTTGTGCTAAATTATTACATGTTGGGCATTATTTAATTCATTTAACATATATGCCATTCCAAAACACAATTTGAGCATCCAGAGAAACCCGTGGACCCCTCTATGCAACTTCTAATACGTACCTGATTTAAATGGAGTTTCATGGAAGTTGAGTATGTTGAGGATTCTACAGGTTTTATCTTTTTGAGGCAGGTTAGTACAATTCAAATTTAATAGCTACTGCAAAATCAGTGTGTGCTGGGAAAAAGGAAGTTTGTGTAGTTGCATTAAAGGTTTTGTTTTATCGATGAGGAATGGAGACAGGCTGCCATCTTCTGACAGGCTGGCGAATAGCTGCCATATACCATCGACCGTTATAGCATTTTAGTCGAAGTCACTGCTATAAAATAGCTGTGATGTTATTTTTTGCAAATGTTATGAAGCAAGCGGGAAGAATTTAGTGTTGACTGTTATAGATATAAATGAGTAAAATGTTAACAGATTTAGTAATATGCTAACTCAAAGTTTTAGGTCGAAATAATATAGTCTTGAACACTTGACATATTTTGTTAAGCAGTTGTATGTGTTCTGTTTTAATGAAACGTAAGATGGTTCCTAATCTAACATTCACATGCAGATTATTGAATTGAACTTGCATATCGGACAATTTCTGAATATAGAATTAACTACGGAGTTCTTCTTTATTTTAGGTGAGATCTTACGAATGTGCAATTAACCTGGGCAAATAATTTTGGTATATTTGTGATAGTTTCGTATGTGGATAATGATGTCAACAGAAAATGTGTGCATTGTCTTAACTCTTGAACTATTCTATTGAAAAGTGTTTGAATAGCTACCTGGCATTACTATACAATGCAGTTCATTAGATGAACACTATACAATTGATAAGATATAATTTGCTTCATTTGAATGGATGGATTTTAGATCCACTCTCGGTCAATATAAGCAACACTTCTTTGCATTATTTTAGTTGACTAGGATTTAAATAATATTTTTCAGGTAAGTTATTATTTACAAATTGAGAGAACTAACATTGAACAGCTTGAATCAACTGTTCGTATACGCGGATATTCGTAGATTTAAGGCACTACAAAGTAACAGCGATGTCTTAGTAAAAGTGTACTATGAGATAGTTCCTCAGATAAATATAGAAAAAAAATACAAGATAATAAACCGGAGCACTGGGAATGAAGGAAATATACACATAACAATAAAAAGTGAGAACATAGGGAAAGTAAACAAATTTAAAAGCTTGGGAGCATATGGAACAAACAAAAACGAGGTCACGAAAGAAAAAAACACTTGACTTTCGGGCAACGGAAGTTTCTACTCAGTCCAGAAACTCCTAAACTCGCGATTAATATAGAGAAAGTTGAAATTGAAAATATGCAGAACGATTATTCTGCCTTTAATAAGTTACGGTTGCGAAAATTGTAGTATGACCCTAGCAGGTGAATATAAAGTACGAGTGTTAGACAATAAGATATCTGGGCCGAAACGAGAGGAGATATCTGAGGAATGAAGGAGACTCCATAATGAAGAAATTTACGGATTTTACAACTCACCTGATATTATAAGAATTGTGACATCGCGACGACTAATGTGGGCAGGCCATGTAGTTCGGATGGAGGAAAACAGAAGGTTATATTGCATCGTGGTTGGAAAGACGGAGGGCACAAGACCGTTGGGAAGGCAGGGACGACGTTGGGAGTATAATATTAGAATGGATCTTGGAGAAGTAGGTGTTTGTGATGAAAATTGAATTGATCTTGCTCAGGATAGTATCGAATGACGGAGGTATGAGAGTTCCGTAAGCAATAGAGGAAGTAAGTTATTATTATTACTATTAGTAGTAGTAGTATTGAGTTTTCACAGACAGTGATATTGATGATGTATTTTTTTTAAATAAGCTATTCTTCTTATAAGTAGCCTAATTCCCTAAACTTCTGACAATTTCCAGTTGGCAGAATTCGAAATGTCTAACTTAGAAATAAACTATATTTTACCTAAACTTAAGTTGTTCATGAGCGAGAGGCTCAATTTTAAATTTGCTTTTCTCGCTTCTTTTTAACAGAATGAACATTTCAAGCATTGTAGTAAAAAGGAATTATAATGAAGGAAAAAATAGCAGTAAAACATTAGAAGAAAATTATTATGTTTCTCCGACTTAAATGGTCAATACAGCGGCAGCAAATCCTTGAACAACATAAAGCTTGTCGCTGATTTGTACCTTTCTGCGCTTGTGCGCAAATCACAATATAACTTAAAACAGACCTTCAAATAAGGTAACAGAAATTACTTCGTGCTCTTAAAGGATTACTGCCTACAACTGCAAATGCTGACATCTCTCTTACAATAAGGAGTGCCAAAGTACTACTCATGAGTCAGTATCCAGAAAAGGCCAACCTTATATTTCTGGTCAAATGTATTAAATGTACAAAACATTAATAAGCAACGACCTGGCATGTTCCAAAAATACTCATTTAAATTTAACCAAGCGCGATAGAGGTTGTGAAGTGGTCACGTTGCATAAAGTTGGGAATGTATTGAGGAGTACGACAGTAGTTCTCTGTTAAGAAAATTAGCCGTGCGGTCAAAGGCATCAAGTCAGTATGTGGAATATTGAGAGTTTAATTCCAGCCAGGCTTTTATTTATCTTTAACAAAAACATTTCGTTTACTAATCCGATTTACACTAAAAAAATCTATTTGTTTCGCTCGGAAGACAAACTTTTATTCTTCTCATCTCCAGGTTGGTTTCTGACCGCAGACCCTGAGAGAACTTTGAAAAAAAAAACTATATTCGGGTTATTTTGTAACTAATGACTTTTGCTCTTTCCGGTTTTCTTGCACGTTAAAATTTCTAATAAAAAAAACATGCCCTGATCTGTAAGAGGTCCTAAAACTAAAATGATGCCATGCCGAAGCCGGGATTTGAACCCTAAATCTTGGAGATGGTATTCTGATTAGACGATTAACCCTTAATTATTGCACTGGTGTCCACAAGAACAAATAAAAAATAGTTGTTTTATTAACTTCTTTATTTATTGTTAAACTCTTTTTTCCGTTCATGTAAATTTACTTGGCAACACTTCTTCACCAATGCATGACTAAGCATACATCAGTTTGCGCGGACAAATGTGAAGTGAACAGCGGAAGTGCGTTTAGGACTGCCATATCCCAGTGTTATATTTGCGGCTGCGTTTACTGAACTAATTTGTTTGAGTGTGATTTTGTTTTTCCTTTAAAATGAGCAAAGATATCCCAAGTAACGTAGATGCAATACGCCAGCTAATAGAATAATCTGATGACAGTTTAGCCGATAACGAATGTTTATTTAGTGTTTATGATTTAGACTTGGATCCCGATTATGTTTTAGAAGAAAGTGAACATTATGATGATTCAAGTGCACAAGAAGACGAAGATAGTGTTGTATCGAGTGATTAGCAAGGACATACCGCTTCGTTGAAGGGTAAGAATGGTTACTGTTGGCCATGCCAGGAACCGGATCGCAGAGGATGAACATGAAGAATTCGCGACTGCCATGCAGGAAGTACCTGGGAGACCTGGCTATGGCTTTGATCAGACCTTGGTTACACAAACGACTGGAAACTTCTACACTTCGAAGAAGCACTCGCTTTGCAATTCAAGAGATTCTCAACTTATCTTTGCCATTAGTGATGCAAGAAACACTACAAAGGCAACATAGATATGGTTTGTGCCCACGTTCGAAAGGCCGCAAGACAAAAATGCAATGCACCTCTTGCCGTTCTGCTCAGAGCACCGTGGCGTATTGTGTA
>JAGDQP010016924.1:0-39620 GCA_022664845.1 Lepisma saccharinum
CTAGCATTTATTGAGTAATAATGAAAGACTATATGATGGTTTCAATTGTGGAATTATTCATCAAAAGACATCTCGTCAAATTATATCTAAACTTCTGTCGTTTTACTTTGATTCTTTTATTAATTTTTAATTCAGTAAGTTGTGAAGATTTGCCATTAAATGACACAGATAACAAGCAAGCTTATGGCAAGCTTGATTGTCGCTTATGTGATTACAATTAATGTAACAAGCTTATTACAAGTTTGATTCAAGCTGGACGTAGACACTTCTATTTAGCTGCTAATGTTATAGTAAGCATGTTTCACGCTAGTTGTAACATGCTTGATGTAGCGAGCTTGCGGCAAGTTTGTCAGGCGCCAACTAGTAAATATGATTCAAGCTTGATTTAAGCTTACAGAATTGCCATGACAAAGCTTGATGCAAGCTTTTTACACTTGACATGGTAAGCTTACAAGAAGTTTGAATTAGATTTACTCTGCTATCGCGGGGAAGCCAGTCAATCAGTAATAATGTACTTTATTTTCTGAAGCTTTTGCTATTTAGATTATCCGATTACTAAATAATAATAATAGTTTATATATAAAATATCGTAAATTTATCTATCTGCAAATATTGTTTTTCAATTGTTCAGGGAGATCGCAAAACTAACGGTAGAGGACCGTTTTTCTAATCAAATACTGCTCCTTGGCGAGAGAAAGAGGAACTTCTTGGACCTCACGTATTTCTACGTAACGATCACAAAGGAAAAAAAATCTTTAATTTGTATAATTACAACTAATTGAAGAACCACCATTAATTTAAAATCAAGAACCGATTAACTAATTTAAAAATAGAGATGTTTTAATCTATCTTTTTTTAAATTTCGAATCAAAATTTATGGTAATTTTTGTTTCATTCTTTCCACTCTTTACTTTAAATGCTCTGATCCCTGAAACTTTTGATTTTTATTTATGGCCTTTAGGTATCTAAGGCTCAGGCGGGCCGGAACAGGGAAGGGGAAAGGGCTCGGGAAGGTGTCGATCAGGGCCTATGTTAAAGGTGCCATTCTGATCCCTGAAGTAACTATGACTTGAGACTGGAGCAGATTTAAATTTAAGTAACCTTCACAATGACCCCTATACCGCAGTGCAAATTAGACGGAACAAAACAAATAAATGACAATCAGTATATCTTCAGCACCAAAACGCTCGAGAACCTTCTTCGCTTTCCTTCAATTAACTGCCCTCACGCCATTAAGAGATTTGTTTAAAGTAGGTTCCGCAGCACGTCACTTCAAATCTTGAAGATCAAGCCATGAAAATAGATGTAGGTTGTGGCTATTGGAAGTTCCTACATACTACTTATTATATTATTATTATTATTTAGAGGTAAAATTTGTAAATTTTCTTACATTTTAATGTTTTAATTGACCCTATATATTTATAATTTTTACCTTAGTCCGTAATTTTTTAAAGATCATTTTGTTTCACGTATAACGGGAGTTTGTTAAAAATCCGTTACTTTATGAAGTCTTGCGTGTTTGAAAGATAAACTACGTACTGACGCGTATATTTGCTTAAGATAATTGTGCAATACATTTCTTACCAAAGAACATCGACAATTATTATGGGCCTAATATAATTTAATAAGGAATAAATATTGAATAAAATTCTTTCTGGGGCGTGTGTGTGTGTAAATAGTTCAAGAATTTGAAGTTATAAAAAAATTGGGTTGAGGAAATTCTATTCGAAATGCCATAACAATTTAGAAATATAATAAATATCCCATCTTACATATGATTTTTGTATTAATACAAAATAAAACAATTCATTGTAAAAAAAAAAAAAATTCTTAAATTCCAAAGAAATAGTTTTTATCTGTGCACCGAGAAACAATTTTTGTTTTACAAATGAGATATCTAAATTCTCATTTAATTCGAAATGAATACATGCCGGTTTGGAAATAAGCGGCATGTTTTGATATTTATTTATAAATAAGAATGTAAATTTCTCATTTTATTTAAGAGAAATCGTCACTCCATGCACAGGTAATATCTATATTTTCTTCATGGAATTTTAGAAATTGCTTTTCTACAATGTGTATTCCTTACAAATTCAACATTTGCTTAATGTATTTATATAAGAACTAATCTGGAAATCTCATTAGTGGCTTAGTATTGATATGAGCTAGTAATCATTGATAGCCCCTTTTCTGTTGAAGTATTAAAAATAATCCAAAAGTCAAAGCACTAATTGAATTAAATACTTGAATATAAATAAAACAATACATGTAGCAATCATTGATGGACAGCCAGATATAATTATAGTTTTATCACCCGCTTTTGTAATTTAAGAAAAGAGAGATAGTTCAAATTATCTTAAATTCAATATTAATAACTCTCCAGACATCTTGACCGAGCTTTATACATCCTCACTTCATCGCTATTCCTGCCTGAGTCACCTTCTGGGTAAGACGCCGCTTCACCTGTTTCCCTGCACACACATAGCTTCTTTGTGATACATTATAAGCAAGTACTTGACAGTCAAAACTACACTATTAAAATGTATTTTCTACTCTGTCATGCAATTTATTCCGATTCTAAACTGCTTACTGACTACATGAATTATTTTTATGCTAAAAAAAATATATAAATTTTTTATATTCAAATAACTTGCTTCGTCTCTACGTGACAGAATATGCTACTTTCATTACAGCCCTAACAGAACACTGACTAGTTCTTTCACACTATACACATTTTTTTTCATCTAGGATCATAGTGATGGAATTATACTACTGTAAGCATCTTCCCTCAATATACACACACACTCTATAATTTACCTCGTGGAGACATCTATGATACATTGGAAGGCGAAAGTGTTTGTAGTGATATGCTTGGTATGAAATTTGTACAAAAGAATGCCATTCCTTGCTCGAGCATAAACACCAAAGTACTGAATTTAATGCCAAAGTATCTCTCAAACATTGTCCTTTTTTTAGTAAGGAGATAGCAGCCTTTCATGGTTATATTGTGCAACAAATATCTATTGCCATATTGTTCGACTTGTCGAACATAGAAAATTTACCCCATTGATCATTTTCTGTTAATCTGACTGTATATTGGTTACAGTGTTGCCACTTTATGCAATTTTATGACTCCACGACTGTACACAGAGAGAGAGAGAGAAAAAAGGGAAGAAATAACAAGTAACCCTGTTTTCTGATTGACTAATCGAATGTTTTGTTTAAAGACATGTTCGCTTTTCAGAAGAAGTGGTGTTGTTCTACAAGTTAAGGTTGATCACACAACAGAGTTTGCACCTTCAATAGAACGAACTAGGAAAACTTTTAAAGCAATGAACATTTAATTGAATTGAGCGCGTTTGCACAGTTGTTGTAGGTAGTTTTAGTGGTGCACGGAAAGCTGATTTACCTGAGAAGTAACTGCAAAGCTGCCTTATGTTTACAACTGAGAAATGAAAAACAAACGCAAGCACATACCCGATCTCCGATTTCTAATATATATTTTTTTCAGTGTACATTTAACACGTGATCTATGATTACTACAGTCTGAAACCGGTGTAATAATAATGCAAAATTTGGAATCTATGACTGTCACCGCTTTGGAGATCTTAGGCGTTAAAGAGACGACATGTGTGCCTAACCTAAATAGGTCAATAATCACTCGTTTAGGTCAATAATCACCCGTTCAGGTCAATAATCATAATGAAAATTTATGTTACCACATTGTAAAATATATATATATATATATATATATATATATATATATATATATCTTATATTCGATTACGAACAGATATTCTGAATTCCTAGCAAATTTCGTTCTTTATTTTCATAAATGAATTTATAAAATAGTAGGCCTATACATGAGACGTTTACCTGAATTTATTTATTAATTCTTTTTAAAAATGAACTCAAGATACTTTGCTCTAAATAGTTTTTCAAAATGGTGGATGTACTGAGCAGTCGTAGATCAAAATTTGGTAGAATTTTGACTATTTAATGATAAAACATTGGTTTTAGCGTTCGGAAGTTCCTGAGTTCAAACCCAGTGGTTCTTTATCTTCACAGCTTTTCCAATTTTCTCCTCCTCACACCACATCAGACTACTATCGGGATGATAGTTTCAAAACTAGGCCCAGACCTACTTTTCTCCCTCAGTCTATTCTGACCTAGCTAATAGAAAACCTAGGGCCATAACCACAACTGAAACTAATTGTATTAAAATTAACTTAAAATGGATGTATAAGAATCGACAAGTAAAAAATGAAACAATTGAAAATAAAAGATCTCCCCGAGATGGCAGTCAGAAAAGCATCACTTAAAATCGTTAGCCAAAATGATTAATATGTTTCAGATCTTCGCGATGTAGGTAAAATAAAATGTACTTTCTGTTTGGTTAGAAAGTATATCAGAAACCGGGAATACACACTCGTTTCTTTTTAAAGAAACAAAGCACAATATTAAGTTCTAAATGGAAGTGTTGTTGAGAAAAGCTAACGCATGAAACTGGAAATCATCTTCTCTAGCTGATTGGTTCTTACCGGTTCCTTAATAGATTTTTCAGAAGGCACTTTTCTTCCTGAAGTCTAAAAGTAAATAATAAGTTTTAAATCGCCAAACTTAAAAATTAGCTATTCTGTAGTACATTTTAAGTGTACATTACATTATAATGAGTATAAAAAAAACGTAAAAATATACATATAAACTAATTGCTTTATTAAAGAACACTTTTCATAATACAAACTCTTATGTTTTTTTTTAAGTAAAACTACGCAATCAAAATTTATTTTTAACTCTTTTAAATATACATAACTTTGACTTCCGATTTATTCAGAAACAAAGTATTTTTCTATATTTATTTTTAATTTGAATTTTTATTTGAGGCCTTTTGGCATGATGCCGGGATGGATTAGGTAGAGGATGTGGAAGGGATCAGCAAGGGCCTTTCTTAAGGTAATATCCCGGCACTCGTCAGGTGAAACTGAGGGAAACCCATAGTCAGGATAGTCGGCCGTGGGGTGCGAATCCATTTTCACTCTGAAGTCCGCCACGTTACCGTCTGGACCATGAGGCCTTTATTATTATTAGGGTGGGCCGATTTTTTTGTTTTTCAGATATTGGGTTTCGAATTGTCATCAAAAGTTGTGCGTTGGTGCCAAATATGGGCGTCCTAAAACAATACCTCGGGCTCCGGGGCCTGGTTGGATATATATTTTTTTTTATCTGGCTGTATTTCGGCGAACAAACATAACATAACGCTCTACAACTTTTGCACGCTACTCAAACTCAAATTTCTAAATAATAATAAAAAAAATAAATCGACCGTTTTCAAAATTATTTTTTTTTTGGCTCCCCGGGTAAATATTTTTTGATCCGGCTGTGTTTCTGGCGAACAAACATAACATAACATTCTATATAACTCTTGCACGGTATTCAAATTCAACTTAGAAACATTTTTTTGGGGGAATTGGGGAACGGCCGATTTTTTTTCTTAATAAATTTGAGTTTGAGTAGCGTGCAATGCAAAAGTTGTAGAATGTTTTGTTATGTTTGTTCGCCCGAAACACAGCCGGATCAAAAAAATATCTAGCCGGGTCCGGGAACCCAAGAAAATTTTACTTTGAAAACGGCCAAAAACGTTTGACAGAAAAAAACCGATCATATTTGACATGGCTTTATTTCGCACCAATGCACAACTTTTCATAACTACTCGAAACCCAAAATGTAGGAACTAGTATCATATTTTTAATATTTGTTTTGCAAGGGTGATTAGGGGTCCAGGGGCCCGGTTAAATATTGTTTTAGGATGACCATGTTTGTCATGGCTTTATAATGCACAACTTATGGTGACAACTCAAACCCCAATATCTGAAAAAAATAGGCCCATCCTAATGATTATATACTTAGTGATTTGGATGTTATAATTTAGTGCAGTAACACAGTAAGGTTATGGGTTCTAATCCTGGCAAGGGAAAATTATAACAAAAGAGAAAGGAAATAAACTAATAGTAGACATGGTAAATTGCTTTAATAAAACAACGTTATACGATACGATTGCTTTTAATGCCCAATGTTTAAACAAGTACATGTCTAACTTACATGAAACTTGTTACAATAACAAATATAATACAAACTAAAAGCAGATTTGTTTGTATATTTGTTATAAATAATTAAATAATAATTGAATAATAATAATATGTTGTTTTATTAATATTTTTACAAGCAAGAAATCTGCAGGAGAACACTATGGAAATGAAACTATAATCGTAGGCTTATTTTGGTGGTCATTCTGTGAAATTCTTTCTGAAATTTAATTTAGACAATCCAATAAGATAAGATAAAATGAATTTTTGGGGCGGTAACAATACTATGGCTTACGCCCGTCCCGATTTGACAGTCCAAGTACCTATGTATTATCTTTCCAAACTAGGCCTATGCAATTGAACAAAGATTTAAACAAAAATGATGCCATTTTCAACACATGTCAATAAAGTTTTAAAACAAATAAAATCATGTAAAATATTTATAGGTATAATAAGGCATTTTCTCAATAATTAATTATGCTTAATAAACTTATTTTTTATTTAATTTATTATAATAATTACTATACTACTTACAGTAACTTTTTTTCACTGTTCATTTATTATGAACATATTGTTTCTCAACATACAGAATATATTTATTATAGTCTGCTCAGTTTAACTTTTTTTTAATTACATTACAACCTAGTGCCCTCTGTTTTTCAACTAGGATACTACAATCGTTAGGACCCGTAGTTCTATCCGATTGACTGACATCCATTCGTAGAAGACATGCGTGGAAGCTCAAAATATGAAGATTTCAGACAAGAGAAAGAACAATTGTTAAGATAAATCAGAAATTATGCTGTAAAACAATTAGCAAATCAGAATTTTTAAAATTAAATTTTGTTTAGTTTTTTTTTTTTCAATAAAAGTTAATTATCAATATAACTCGATAATCCTTTCACCCGGGGTCACTTGCTTGCTTGCTGGGTATTGTCGACAGAGATGGCTTGAAAAATATTTTCATTTATACAAACGACCTCCTTATAACAAGCAAATAGAAACACCAATATCGGAACTATTTTATAATATATGGTTATAGGCATGAGTCTCAAAATAGTGCGGTTACATTTAATCATGAACAAAGTGAAAGAATATCTCAAAATATAGAAGAGATTTATTTTTAAATGGTGGAGAGATGTTTGTAAAAAGTTTGAGTTAGTTAAATTAAACCAAAATGAGGATTAGTTATTACTTGAAATAATTAATATATATATTTTTTTAAAATAATACCAAATATTTATAGCAACTGTAGCTTTGACATATAAATTGATAATATTAATTTCAACATACTGTTGAAAAAGATTAAGTCAGTCTAAAATTGTTCAGTCAAATTTAACAAGAAGAAAGTCAACTCAAATTAGATAATAGTTTTTAGGTATCTTTTTTTTAAAAAAATAATATTTTGGTTAAAATTATTTTTTCTGAAGTTTCAGTCGATTCTTTTGTATTTAGGTATTCGTATTCGTATTTTGTCATCTAGCGCGGAAATGGCTAATTATGCCCATCCATTGCGTGTTCGTTTTAATAATTGCTGTTTTCTTATAATACTTATAATGTAAGTCTTACAGTTTTACAGTCTATCAGTCTAGACCTAGGCAATAAGTTCCTAGGCCTAGTGCTCTGAGAAGACATATTTTTAAAAACAATTCTTATACATTATATAAGATTATTTGTACTTGAACTTTCAAAACATTAATTAGCAAATCGTATCATGAATAGTTAGTTAGTTTCCTGAAATACATTGCTAAATTTCCATCTGATACATGCGTAAGCCCTTGGCTACAAAATTCTCGTTGAAAAAAAAAATCAAATCCTTGTTCATTTCTTACGTTGCACTATCTCGTGAAAACCTTTTAAAACAAATTATTATTATTATTTGTAGTGCTAATTCCTTCCACAATAATGTGTTTCGAACTACCTGTTCCTATGTAACAATGAGGAAGCATTTCTAACAAGACAATTAAAAGAATATTATTTTCTTTCTTATAGTTTTTTTCGCTCTTGGTAGATTAATTACGTAGCTATCCTGACAAGCTTAAATTGTGTTATATGAATTGACATTTGGCCCCCAGCAAGAAGCGAACTTACACTTTGCAACGCGATAAAAAAAGAAAGAAAAACATATGTTTAATTTTCACCTCTGATTGTCTGTGTTGTAGACAAGCAAATGAGCTTTGCTGCGAGCGCCATCAATGTTTCAGTTCGCTTCTTCCTTCTTCGCCACGCTTTTTGTTCGCTCCACCTTAACATCGCGTTTCTCTTGTCTGACCACCTTTCAGAAGACGTGGAAGGCGGAGACAAGTGGCGCCATTGGTGGGACAAGGGGACTTGTCTTGTGGTACACGTCACAGAAGTTGCCCAGCCCTCTATTGAGACGAAAGTGATATAAGCCAGTTTGTGCTGCCATCTATACGTAGAAACGCTGAACTAAAAAAAAAGTTTTTAACAGGAAATTCACTTTCTAAAAAGAATGCTCGCTTTGTGTTCGGTGTTTCTCGCGAAACTTTTGATTTCATGCTTGTTTGTTCCCCTTCTACCAACATTCTCCTCCCTTTTAAAAGACAAATGTTATCATAACGTACACGTTTCTTCTCTATATTTTTCAAGTTTTCGTGATTTATGAGTGTGATTTATTAACGTCCATTTTCTGTGTTTATCCGTTGTACGTACGCATTTGAAAGATTTTAAGCGTTGTCCTCAATTATTTATTGCTTAGATATTTTTCTTCAAAGTTCAGAGGAAAAAAAAATGGCCAAAGGAAATACGTAGAAAACATAATACTTTATTTCTTTGACTTCTGCCAGTTATTTTTATTTTCGTTGACTTTTCTGGACTAACCTCCATTATCGTACGAGTACTGCAAAGAAATCAATCATATTTTGTTCGTTGTAAAACAAATAAATATCGAAAAGTTTTTCCATAAGTGCATAATTTCCAATATGCTTATACACTGTTCATACAAAAGTTCTTGTAATGATGTGAGGGGGCACATTTTTTTTACACTAAGTTAAATTGATAATTTTATTGAGAACGTTTTTAAGGACTGACTTCATGTTCCCTTGTGTGTATGTTTTCTTAGTGAATATTTTTCATCTAGTCTCGATTGAATGTGTATTGCTTATGTGAATCGTTTACATATAGAGTTTGATTACAAGTATTCATGTGGTAGAATCCGTAATGATTTTATCGCTTTCTGTACGCGTGGTCACGGGTTCAATTCCCACCAGGGCAAGGTGTCCGCCAGGATTTTCAGTGTAGGGGTGTAAAGTAAAAAAAAAATGGGAGGGGTATAAGTGGAGTTTTGCACGGTTTCTATCGATTTTTGACATTTTTTTTTAAGTTCAGGGTGCTCCCAAGGATTTGGGGGGTGACACCCTCTACTGTCTAGTTCTGAGTTCTGTAGCCGCGAGGGAGGAGCCCTAGAGTGATAATGGGTGGGAAGACACTTTTAATAGCCAATGCGAGGTAGATAGTGAAGGTCCGAGTTCTCGTGGATTGATTGTGCACTTCCCACTTTACCCCACGTGCTATCAGAGGTCTACAGAACTCGGAACTGCACAATACAATCACTGCGCCTGGGTCTGTTGAACGGAGAGGATCAGGGTCCACTCCACTTTAGCGAAAACTGTAGGTCCCGTTCGTAGAAGCTCACAAGCTCGTTTAGGACGTTAATAGCAATTTAATCAAGCATATAGATTTAATATTTTTATGATCTGGTTTTCTTTTTATAATGTAGGATTACTTTCTTATGGCGAGAATTCTGGTTAAACGGATTTTTTTTTTTTTTACATTCAGCTATGCCTTATAGATGGCTGCATATAAATGATTTAGAGAATCGTTTAATGGAAATAAGAATTGCATAAATAGGCGCAAATACAATAACGATATATTATGTATAGGCCTATATAAATTAAGATCTATCAGACTGCAAGGAAGGAATAAATCATACGGATAGAAAAACAAAATTGTTATTTCCACGTGAAAATCTAGGACAAAAATTTTTGCAAGTCTTGTACCCACTTTGATTTTGTGAATGTACTCTTGCCGATTTGTAAGGAATTTCATACACGAATCCAAAATTGAAGTATTAAAAAATGTACTACGCAGTAGTACAAAAAATTAACACAAGAGTTCTGAAGCTATAATGTCTTCTACTATATTCGCTTTACATTGGTGGCTGTATTTCGGTATTCAATCTTGAATTCGTTTAACGATTGCTCCTTTTTTTTTGTGGGGGAAGGGAGGGGGGCGGTCCTTCAGAAACTCCATCCCGTACGATGAGGGGCTTTTAGTTCTACTAATTGACAACAGACCCGATATCATCTTTCAATGATATTCGTAGTAATCCATCATTCACTGCATCAAAACAGTTCGTATAATTCGATAAATAATAATAATAATAATAAAGAAAACACGGGTCTTCGAGATCTATTCAGTTGATGCACGTATTCACGTAGCCTCAAAATAATCCATACGGGGTTGAAGAACTTGTTTTTTCAATATAGAAATCTCTAGTAAGATGCAAACGCTCTACCAGTTGAGTTACGGCCGTTTGAGTCGCTACTATGTCCATCTACCTACAGGAAAAGACCATGAATGTTTACAAACTTTCCTGTTGTAGTGTTTTCTCAGCGAATATCGATAAATACTGAGAATAGTAAGGGGTCTACAATCTGTACTATATGTAAGTTATTAATCAGTCTGTCTTTTGTGCAATTAGCGTGACTGGAAGATGATTTAATGACTTGTGGTGGGCAAAATACATGTTACGTGTGAATAAACATACTATGAAAGATTCTGGACATTAGTATTTGACATGTCTATGGCCTAAGTATACGATGAAGCATTGAAACTGGCATAAGTATATCTATATGCTGTTTTCTTTATTATTTCGCATAAATTAACCGAGAAAATATTCAGTCCTATTTAGTAATCTGCAAAACAGCACCCCAGAGCAAGTACATATGCTTTTTTGTTCTTAAAAGAATATGAATTACAGTTGTAAATATTCGATTTATTTAACGTTTGTGCTGTTTTTCACATAATTTTTAATATTTGAGAGAATAACACAATGTACATGTAATCAAGGAATTCTCTCGATAATTAATTATAGGCATAATTTGATAGCCTAATTATTTGGATTGTACATGATAATTCTCATCTTCAATTTGATTTCTTTATTCAATTAATCATATTCCGTTATTTGGATTTCGTACACGCATTTGCTCAATTTGTCAAATTTTCGTGATCCATTTTTCGAATACCCATTTTTTATTTTTCAATCGATATGTTAGATAGTCACTTGTTTTATTTTCAAGGTCTCGTTGTTTGATATTTGGATATTCGTTACTTCGAAATTCCAATATTTATTTCTTCACTTTTTTAACATAATTCTCTCTCTCTCTCTCTCTTTTTTTTTTTTTTTTTGTTCTCCGTGTTCAGTTATCCATTTCTTCAAGTTTTCGGGTATGTTTATTTTATTTTCTACGTTAGGCATGCTCCTGCATGGCTGGTAAAGACAGCTCGTCTTAAGTATATGAAAGATAACATCGCTTGGCGAAAACTATTACACGGAAAGGGATGGCGTAGGTAGTGACCAAGGACTTCGTTAAGGTACCGTCTGGAGACACTGAGGGAAGGCCTGGAAAAACTTAATCAGAATGACGACTGAAAGACTCGAGTTCGGTGCCTCTCTGATCTCTTAGTGCCAATTGGAAGTCTGCAATATTAACAACTTTTTTTTAGATATCTTTTTTTTTTGTTGTTCGATATTCCTGTTTGTTTGTTCAAATGTTAAAGTTCCATTTATTTGTATATTCGGGTGGATTTCAATGTGGATTCGATCCTAATAATTTTACATTATTTAGAACTTGCAGATAAGGTAAAATAGCATCTTTTTTTTTTTTAATTTCCTGTTGTTGGCAAAAATTTATAGATGGCATGCTGTGCAACAGTATTTACTTATTCACTTGTTTTTCTCTTTGCACTAATTTCCCTATTAAAATTTAATAAAATATTCTGAATTATAAAATAAGTCGTTGTAAATAAGGCCCTCTTCTCTATTTTGAGTTTGTCATTGTACAGTAAGTAACATAAATACGTAGGGCTCTTCTTTACTCAAGTACTATTTATGATTGTATAATTAGTACTGTAGTAAATTAGATCACGTCAAGTGCTTTAATATTTACGCAATTAAAATAAATTAATTTACCTTATTTGACGAATGAGAAACAAGGAGACTGGGGAAGGAAACAATTAATTCAACCAACAAAGAAGCGAAAAATCTTGCTCAGCTTAGTTTGGAATAGAATCGCGCTTTATAGTTTACGTTATCAAATAAATGTCTATGTTTACCATATATTGTTGCTGTTCCCGCCTGCAAACATTCAGGTTTAACTTCTTGAACCTTACCTTGTCATGCAAAAACACAAGAAAGCCTGCTGGTTTTTTTGTTAATTCTTTTACTGGTTCTTTATTAACACATATACAATAATAATAAACAATAGATTACAAAGTGTTTTGAACCATAACAATAAGAGGATATTCATGTCAGTGTTTACACTAAAGATGTATCATTTCAGTCAACTGTTGTTTCAAAACAAAATTAATAGCTTCTTGTCTCTCAGATGTCGTTTCGAGAAAAGCAAACCTAGATATTTTGCGAACGACATTGTAACCATAGAAATGCAAGAATACATAAATTATAAAAAAAATATTGATTCACTACACAATAAACTTTATTATGAAGTGGATTGATATGATTTTCAAATTTGATTGTAATTTTCTTCACCGACACGTCCTAAGTTTGTGAAGATGTCTGGAAATGTCTGGATACCTGCGGCTTCGAAATTGTGTAATTTTCTTGTCTCACTTTGAGGAATGTAATCTTCAAATTATGATCATCACTTTCTAGATACCCTATATAAAGAAGAAATTCATAAAATTTTCTTTCTCTCAGTCACAAAGATATTTATTGATATTAAAAGAAAATGATGGACATTTTATCACAGCTATTATTTGTCGCTTTCAGAAGCCAAGTGATAAATTAAAGCGACATTGACGATTAAGGAAAAATTCAAGGTAATATTTTATATATAACGCGAAATATATGTGACACGTCTCTCCCAACCCGTCTGGTCAGCGTGGGAGCAGTAGACCAACTCCTCCCTTCGGGGAGAGGCCTCATCCACTAGTGGATTGAATATGGCTGTGATTTATTATTTATTATATGTGACACGAATATATTTTATACAAAGAAATCTTGGACCTTGACGTGCACATGTACAAAAAATAACAATTTTCTGTTACATATATTTCGGGTTATGTATAAAATATTACCTCGAACGTTTTTATACGTCAATGTCACTGACACTTATATGCCTTGGGTTCTGGACTCCTCATATATAGAATATATCTTACAGATTCAAATCTATTCGCGTCTTCAGAGAGTGAAGTAATTATTTCAAGTAGCACTGTCAAACATAGCCTTCAAATCCTTATTAATTACGTTGTGTCTTTAAAATCAGACTTCGAAACATCAGAGTTGGCGATAGTGAAAGTAGAAACTTCCTAATAGCTTATGACTAGGACTGTGTGATATTCTGATACGATCGAAATACCGATTTCAAGAAAAATCAGAAATCGATGTATCGAAATCATACGATTTTTAATTCGACCTATTTTTTTACGATTTTTCGATATGAACAATATTCGAATGATTTCTGATGTGAAAAAGATATTCGATTTTGAACGATTTTTCGATAAAACAATATTCGATTTTGAATGATTTTTCGATATGAAATGGTCAATATTTCGAATGTCGATATATCATTCGTGTTTCGATTTTTCAACGATATTCGGTCAATTCGTCACTTATCTCGTTATATATTGAAGAAATTCGGAGCAAAAAATAAGTGACCTGGAGTCAAAATTATGAACAAAAATGTGTTTAAAAGAACAATCTTTTAAAAAAATATATTGCGCAAGTACCGTTCAATGGCATTCAAAAAGCATGATAACCTTTTCACTCCTCTTGTATACATTACTTACACTAATTGAAAACAAAACTAACAGAATCTCAGATATATGTACACTCCGATTCATAGAAAAATGGCCAACGAGCCAATATTCGATACATATTTTAAAAGTAACGTTTCCCGTGGGTAGCTGGACACAAAAAGCTAGTAGGAGCAGGGCAAGGCGGAGTAGAGCAGAGCAAAGCGAGGCAAAACAAGGAAAAGCGAAAGAGAACCGTGTCGTGCTAAATCCATATAGCTATTCAAATGAGACTCAACTGACTGAACAAAATGAGGCTGAGAAAACCATGCTCAAATAGATCCGTTTAGTACGACACAAGTTGTGTTTTGCTTCTCTTCGCTGCAATTTGGTCATTTTGGTAGACAACTTCCCTTTTGAAGCATCTCTCTATAAAGCCACTTTCTTAGTGTAAAAAAAAATCAGACTGAAAATCTTATCGCACGGTTATTAACAACTTATTAAGACTTTAATTGTCTCCAAACGAGCCATCTAAATAACTTAATCTTTAATAACTTAAAATAACTGTTCTCAGAGCATCTTGTCAATAAGCGTTTATATTATTATCCATTATTATTTTATAATTACATGAAGCAGTGGAACGTTTTACCCATTTGTTAAAAGTCTATAATAACTGTAATGAAGAAGTCTTAATAAGCTGGCATTATGCCTACTAAATACACACACACACATTTTTGTGCTTGTGTGTGTGTGTTTATGTCCTTTAATACTTTCATTTTTTTTTTCTTTTTAAGATATCTAGGTCAAGGCTGTTTAAGCTTTCCGTACGTGCTTTCGTGATCTTTTTCTTTTGCTGTGGCAGTTATAAGCAAGATGGTGTAAAGGTGTCTCTATAAGACGACGTATTTGTTTTAAGTAAACTGCTAATCTTAAATGAACTTTTATTTCAATTCTACACAGTAAGAAAACTGTTTTTGTTGTTACCTGTATTGAGAAAAAAAAAAGTTCTTACCTGTGCATCGAGAAACAATTTTCTTAGAAATGAGATATCAGCGTTCTCAATTAATTGAAAATGAGAACATGCCAGTTTGAAAATATGATCAGTGAACATTTTTATGCTCTTATTTTAAATTAAAATGAGAATGCTAATGTCTCATTTCTAAGAAAATTACTATGCATATATTAGAGAACTTTATTTATTTATTTGTTTGTTATTACTATTTGTTGATAAATATTGACAAAATATTTCAACTAAGATAGGATTATATTTCGCCCTTAGACAGTTTCCGCCAGGATTTTCAGTTTGGGGGGGAATGTAGTAATTGGAGTTCTGCGTGGTTTCTATTGATTTTTAAACGTAAAAGATTTTGAAGTTGGGAGGGAGTGCTCTCGATGATTTGGGGTGGGGGGTGATATCCCACACAGGGGAATGGCGGAATCATGGAATTATAATATCTCCGCTTAACTGAAAGCGTGGCAAGTTTCATAAGCTTATTCTTCTTATTTCAAGAACTCAAAATTATGGAAGGTACTTTTAACAAAGTACATGTCGAGAGTATCTACGTCTTTGTAACAATGGCAAGGAATTGTAGGGGACTTCGGTATCGGTGTGTATGGGTGGGTATATTAATAGTATTATTGTCGTTTTTAATAGTATTAATATTTTTTGAAACATTTTCCGTGGATGAATATTTTAAAGTTAATTTACTTTTGAGACTCTTCTGATGTTCTTCAAATATATATACTTGTCTAATTGAACATTACTTTGGTTCAGGCTGGGATAAGGGAGGGGAGAAGATGTGAAAAAGAAGGATAGTTTGAAGGTACCATCCCAGCATTAAGCTGATGCGACTCAGGAAAAATGCCTGAAAACACCTCAGTCAGGTTGGGCAGCACAGGGTTCCATCCCAGGACCTTCCAAATACGAAGATAACGCTCTACAAATTGAACTATTTCAATTCAGTAATTGAAAAATACAAAGTCCTACAGTTCATCCTTTCTGGGAGAAAATTTTTGTGCAACCATGAAGCATCAAAGTATTCTCTACGTGTTACCGTTAGAGTGTGAAAAAAACTGAAAGGGAAGAACAGAAAATATAAAAATGCTTATATTTGATGTTTGCTGTATACCATTTGTAGTGACAAGGTAGTATCATAGCTATATAGAAACGAAAAAAACGATTCAGTATGGCAATAAAATGAAGGGGTATCAAACACTTCCCCCCGTTTTTTTCGTTTTTGAGAGCTCATAAAATTACATGTTACAAAAATCCAAGAAGAACCCCATAATATTAAAAGAAAAAGAAGCCATTTGGCCGCTATCATTCAATGTTCCAGCGCAAAGAGGAGAAAACGTCCGAATCGGAGAAAAGGTATACCTATTACACACACACACACACACAAACCATCACACACATGTATGAGACTTCAGACACATGATCGAGAATATATGTCTATACATACACACACACACAGCAACACAAGATGAAAAAAAAACTTGTGATGCACGATAGTTGTAATTCAGAGCACGATTTTATAAGTTGCAAAAGAAGGAAGAAACAAAGGCTCGATGCGAAGGATGAGGAGAGGAAGGAATATTATGGGATAAAGCAGGATAGAGAAGAAGAAGACGCAGGAAAATGGAAGAGAGAAGAGAAACTTGTGTAGGGGAGGCATCACAAGACGAATGATCAGATGTTGCCATGTTTTCCTTCAAAAAAGTGATGGATGTTTTCTACTCCGGAGCTCAAGCAAGAGTTAATTGTTGGCGGGCGGAGCCCCATCAAAGACTCCAGTTATTTGTCTGATACCAATGTTTTCCTTCCCTCTTTTATTTTCTTTTTCTTTTTATTCATCCGAATATATAAACCTTATATCTTGTGCTACAAAACTGAAACTGTTAATGTTCGTTGTAAAAAAAAAAGGAACATACTATGTAATTATCTCGTGGGGGTATCTTTTGTACTTGTTCTAGAGGGTGTCAAGGTCTTGTAGTTGTGTTATATATACGATGCGCTCTCTCAAAAGAGAAGAAAAGATAAGGGAACAGTTCTCAAGATCACCCCTTTTTATCCTTTTTTTTTTAAGCATTTCTTGTTTAGTACTGAGTACTCCTGGTTGAACAAAACTGTTTGCAGCCATGGTACATATTCAAAAATTGTGTTTTATTTATTAAATATATTTTCTTATACATTTTTTAATTGATCTATAAGAGGCACGTATCCATAACTTTTTCTGGTTGAAGGGGGGAGGGCTACAGGTTTTTGGCGAGAGATCATTTTAAGTCTTTCTACGAGATGTATACAAAATGTACATAATTTCACCGAATTTTGTTCTATTTTACATATAAATTGGGATTGGGTTTGAACTCCCCTGGATACGTCCCTGGTTTGTAAGCAGTGACATATTCATGGAGAAAGACCTGAGCTACTAAAATTTATATTTCTGTTTGAAATTAGTCTAATTTTATTCGTACTTATATGTATTTACGTACATTGCGTACACAGAGATCCAGGACCCCCTCAAAAGCCACTGGCTCTCCAAAAGTCAAGACTATATAGGAAAGAAATGTGTCTTTCTGTTGGTCTTAAAACATAATTTCAAAGCAAGGAAAATAAAAAAAATAAGTAGTAACTAAAATAAGGTAGTAAATAAAAAATAAGACAAAATTGTTAGCTTGGCATATAGTTCTCAAAACACATTATGTACGGCAGTAATTAAATGCCAAAATATTATTGATGTAATTGTACATTTTATATTTTTGTATAATGTTGTGAATGAGTAACAAAGAAACATAAATAAAATATTGAAAAAAAAAATCCTTTCACACACGGTAAAATACGGTCTCTTAAAATTGAAAAAAAAAAGTTCTTATCTGTGCACCGAGAAACAATTTTCTTACTTAGATATCACCAGTCTCATTTAGTTGAAAATGAGATGATATGGATTTTGAAATAAGATCAATTTCTAAACCGACATGTTCTCATTTTCAATTAAATGACATATCTCATATCTAAGAAAATCGTTTCTTTGCTGCACAGGTTAGAACTTTTTTTTCTCAATTTTAAGAAACCGTTTTTTTTTTACTGTGCGTGTTTGAACTTACCGACCATTTTGCTTAATAACAATTATTTTTGTGTAGTCATTAATGTATAAGTTATATTTAAGTATATGCGTTGCTTATCGCTATATCAAAGTCTTGTTTTTCATTTATTACTGTTATACACATATTTATTACTGTTATATTTGAAATACAGTTGCTATTGTTATAGTTCGATGTTAAAAAAAAAATCAGTAAATAAATGAAGACGTGATTTGGAAAGGGTCCATGAAATGATTTCTCGTACTGTGATGTAAAGAAAGGTGCATATTATGCCCTTGGAACATAGATGCCGACGAATAATAAAAGTGAAAATAAAAAAGTGATGTTTAGTAATTTTCCTATGCATTTTCAACTGCTATTCTGCAAATAATCAACAAAAAAAGGTATTAAATATTAAAAATAATGATTATAGAATGCCTGAAGAAAGCTCAAATTTCAGAAACAAAGTACCTATATTATAGGTTGAAAAGTATTAAAATCCAGTTGAAATGAGAATGAAAACAATGCTCTATATCTAAATTTGATATCAAATATCTAAAGCATGTATACTTGAGCTATTTATTAATGAGTTCTTTAACGATTCTCGTTCCCTGAAGCTATTGCCCGTGAAATTGAGATCGTATTTGTGCTATCATTCTGTCAGCTTGTCTACCACGATTTGTTTACTTCCTGCATTTAGTAGCATTTGTATACGTGAAGGTGATTATAAGATACACTCACAAGATAACAATGGTTAAAGGGATAAAGGCTATTCAAATTTTTCGTTTTATTTCGGAATGTGCTCAAAAAACAAAACGAGTCAGACCAAAAAAATATTTTCTTTATACTGAAATTCTTTATATAAGAAACATTCCCATTGAAATTTTAGAGTCATGATTTCGAGTGATTTTACGCTCCATATCAGTGGGCCATGCCCATCAACGCCAGAAGGGTGAGTCGTCGCTATGGATACGTAATGAAGTAACGTTTTTGTCACGTACGTGGTTACAATTTTATTTTTTAGCTGGTTGCTTACAAGATTACAAAGAAGTTATGCGCTCTACTATAGTTATTACCCCTTCATCTTACAAGACCGGACCAAAACTATCGAAAAGACGACTATAGTGTATAACATTTCTACACTGTAAAAAATACAGTTATTTTTACATTTTTATACACTTATCAAATTCTGTTCTTTTAAACTTATATTTACGGTCTAGCCACGCAGCTATAACTTAAGCCTATCACTTGTCTAAGAGATAACGTCCCTTGACAAGAACTCTTCCCAGAACATAAAAGAGGGAGATTATGGCACGATATTTTAAGAAAATTATAAGTAACGCTAGTGGGGCCAAATACTGATCTTGTGACTCTTTATATATTTTTTTTAAAAAGCGTATCTATTATAAATGTAATGTCCAATATAAGACAATTTAGTAGAACAGAGAAGCAAAATATATGCACCGGGTATTCTTTATAACAATTCAGTACTGTCTAGAGAATAAATGCTCACTGGACATCAATGAGATTATGATAGTGATGATGAGCAATGGCTTATTCACACCAATTTAACACCCTTGCACCTCACTATCCCTCCCCCGTATAAATGTAAATTTAATTCATTTAAAAAAAACCAGAAAGTGTCAAATAGGAACGTATTTACACTGGCCAATTTTCAACCTTACCCGAACCCACCCCTCGATTTGAAAATCCCGAATAAACCTCTGATGATGAGCACTTCACCCAGAGAAAATTTTGTCATCCCAAAAGTAAGATGATATGAAGGCGGCTTACGATTACCTCTGAACCCATTACGTTAAGGCTCCTCGCTACTCTCTCACCCACTTTTTAAACATTTTTCAAAATATTTCAAAATCTGATAGCATTATCAAAATTTTAAGAAGATACATCTCTAGTACTTTGTTCAAAGTTAACAAACAGGACCTACAGTTTTCAGTGGACTCTGAACTACTTGTGCCTGTACCGGAAATCAAACACAGAATCACTTTATTTTGAATGACAAGCAACCTTATTCAACCATCGGAGACATTCAATTGAGTAGCAACTTCTTAAAAAAAAAAAAAAATGAAAATTTTCTGTGCAAAAATTTTACTAGTTCTTTTATTTTGTTCGTAAATCAGCGCAATCAAAGAGCCGTTACATTCAAACGATCATTTTCTTGTCTTTTTCTTTTTCTTTTTCTTTTGTTTGTTTACTTTGTTGTTGAAACTGCGCCAAGATTGTAGTTCACTCTCTTTCTTTTCCAATACATCGATGTTATTATTATTATTTTTTTTCACAAGAGTAAAATTACTTGAAGCTTCACTAAAGGAACGAGTATATAATGGGATGAAAATTGTTGGGAGTGGGGGCTTTTGGGAGAAGAAGGAGTTGGTTAGCTAAGAAGTAGAGACGGTGGTTTGGGGGGGAAGGGAGATATAATTTGCCGGCAATTGAGTATCGTTATATACGAAATTTTCAACACGCCACACACGCTTCAGACTAAAAACGACACTGAAAAACACTGTTATCTTAATCTTTTGGGTGATTCGCTTCATTGCAATAGCCGTTCAAGCACAGAGGGAAAATGATTTGTCAGATCGTTAGCTGCCATGTTTATATAGCTATCTATGGGACGGTAATAGCCGTATTATTGGATAAAAATTGGCTACTGTCGGTGATTTTTCTTTCATTTTTTTTTATTTTTATTTTGGAGAAATTACTTAAGAGAAACAGTTATCTCCTTTTTCCTTTTTTTTTTCATGCAATCGAGAAACATGGGTGAAGTTATTTCTTTCTGTGCTAGTGGGTACTATTATATGTAATATTCAGAATGTAAGAGGCTCTAATTCATAAAAAAAAATCAGTGGTCATTGATAAAGTTTTCACTTGCTGTTGAATTTGAATTTTATTTATGGTCTTTAGGCATCTGAGACTCAGGCCGGGATAGGGAGGGGAAAAGATTCGGGAAGGTGTCGGCCAGGGCCTATGTTGAATGTGCCATCCCGGTATTTTCCTGGTGTGACTGAGGAAAATCTCAGTCAGAATGGTGGACGGCTAGGATCGAACCCACGACCTACCGAATCCTAAGCCAAGGACCTTCCACTGAGATACCACGGCCCCAAACACGACGAGTCTAATGGGTACTGAACTAGAGACGATTTATTTGAAAGACTACACATAAAATCAGACGTCACAAACCGTTAAAGTAGTTATTAAATGTCGCTTTAATTCTGAGGTTACTCAAAAGCAGTTTCTTGTATTCTGACGTAAGTTCCTGTGAGGTTTGAGGTTTGCTTACAGCTACTTTCTTTTCAGTTTGTGCCTATTGTAGTAATATCACCATTATCATCACCATTGGTGTTCTTCCCAAAGCGGCAGGTCCTTGAAAGCAAGTTAAGCCCTCTCCATTTATTTCCATCTTGCCATTTCCTTTTTCTATATTAGCATACGATTTAACTTCTTTAATACTGTTAAGGAGTTGGATTTGTTTTCATCCTCTTCTCCTTTTCCTCCTTAACCATGTCTTTAATTGTATCCCTCAGTATGCAAGCTCTACGCAACCAATGTCCTAAACAGTTTCTTATTCTCCTATTTATTGTCTCTATGATTTTTTGTCACTCTCCTATTTTCTTCAGCACATCTTCATTTCTCTATCCAGCTGACTTTTCCATTCTTCTCCATGTCCACATTTCAATAGCTTCCAATTGTCTTTCTTCACTCTTTCGTAGAATCCATATTTCTGCTCCATAACTGTTAATGAATCTCTTGCTCAACTCTTTGTTCATCGATTCACACTCTTATTCTTAGTGAACATTTGTTTTGCCATCGCTATTCTCGCCTTTGTCTCTTTTTTCATATTTCATATTCTCACTAATAGGGCCTAATACTTCCCAAATAATTGAAGCTGCTTACTTATTCTACTTTTTCTCTCCCAATATTGATGTTTCCTATATAGTTTGATTTGTTCTTCCTTTCGTTTCACACTTTAGTATAGAATGTCTTTAAATACCTATTAATGCTAATTTCCTCATTAATATCCAATTGGTACTGCATTTGTATGTCTAATCCTATATTTTTAGAAGCTTTAGAAAAGTAATTAATACACATTAACAGCCATTTAGAATCTAACCAATATGATTGGGCTCCTGATGTACGTACCAATGCTAAGAAATAAAGCTAGAAGGAACACAGTTATGATGGACGTTCTCTAAAGTGTTTTAATCTAAATTTGGACTTATTTTTACGTTCTCATGATATGAAGATTTTTTTTCTGCAACATTTATGTTTCTTAAGGTATACTGTTATACATGTCTATTAAAGCCAGATCTGAGGAAATATTTTCTAGTTTTATTGTAAATTACTTCTCTAATCTACATATGCTCATTTTTTTTGTGGTTAATCAGCTTCTTAGGTTCTTTGAGAGCACCTCCTTTCCCACGCAAATGTTAAGATTTTTACATTTACGAAACAAAAAAACAAAAAAAAAAAAAACTTTAAAAACTATATTGAATTCAGAATCGTCTTTTTGACAAGATAAACGGTCAATTTATTCGTTGACCGAGATTGTAAATGTAGCCTATTTAGCCGCTATATATTATTATTTTTTTATTCATTAAATGTAGAATCAATCATTGTACTAACATATCAAGCTTTTGCCTTACTTAAAAAAAAAAATGTTGTGAATTTATAACAATTTCCAGTAGCTTGTGTCTGATTGTAATTTTACAACAACAAAAAATCAGTTTATGACCTGAATTTTGGTATTGTGCTTCTCTAAACCGAAAAGTATTGCGAACGCCCTTGTAGAATTAAAATTAATCAGGTATTGAAGGAATAAGTAATTATTATTTAGAGCTCTTCTCAAATATGCATCTCAACTTGAAAAAAAAAAAAACAAGAAAAAAACTATACTATAATACTAATTTATTTACAAAATTGATTTATTTACAAATTACTTCAAACAAATTTTATCTTATTCATAATGAAAAAGAATTTTTTTTTCTGGATCATGTCTATTTCTTTCTGTTAATAAGAAATTTCTTAACACAGAAATAAATGAGATTATTATAAGATTCTTGACAAAGCGTACATTCTGGTTAAGTTCCAGTTGTTTCTTTTCTAAAGAAAAAAAAAGAAGAGAGTTTTATACTTGTCTAATATCTCTTCTCCCCCACAACTCATTTTCCTTCAAACGGAGGCCATGATTGATGAGCTTGTAGCAGATAGATGCAATGAAGAGACTAGCAAAAGAAGAAAGGAAACAGAATATATAATAAGAGAAAAATAAAGGAAAAATAATAATAATAAAAAAAAAGCACCAACCAAAGTATGCTCATAGTATATTTGAGAACGAATGTAATATCCATCAGTCACTAATACATTGACAGTAAGAGTCCCACCTTCGAGGTAAAACATCGTATATAGGTACGTAGACATCCAAGGGCGTTGCTTGATGTTCAGCTGTTTTTAAAGTCTAAACTCTCTCTCTCTCTCTCTCTCTCTCTCTCTCTCTCTCTCTGTGTGTGTGTGTGTGTGTTTGTGTCTACCTATCTACCAACCAACCAACGTAACCTACCTTCCATACACCAATGTTTTATATGAATACGATCTTTCAAAAAGAGAAAAAAAAACCCTCACTCACTTCACTGGCCGACCATCAGACAAGACTGGCAGATGAGGTAAAAGATAATGGGTTGAATTTATGAGTCTGCTGTGAATGTTTTCTGGGAGAACCCGTGGCGTGCGTGTGTATGTATGTATCTATGTATGTAATATGATGGAGGGAGGTTTCGGTTGGTTTCGTAGCAAAGGAGAAAGAGAGATACACCATAGAGAGAGTGAGAGAGAGAGAAGTCAGGGAGCTTCAAGATTGCAAACTCATAACCTGTGTAGAGTTTAGTGTTTATAATTTTAGTATAAAATTGACTTGCTACTGGAAGAGTTGGTTTTATTTCCAAAGAATATATAAACTCAGATTTTAAGTCACTATTCTTGAGAAAAGTCCTTGCTGCTATAATAAATAACATACCCTTATTATTTCAATGTTAAATAAACTCGTTTTAGAAAAAAAAAAAGCGGCAAAGAGAGATTTGAAATTGATTCCAAGATTTCCAACTCTTTATGATTTTATTAAGTTTTTTCTACGAAGTGTAAAATTACTTTGCTGTCACATAGCGTCAGTGTTTTTCAACCTTTTGATATTCTCGGACTGCAAAAGGTAGGGACCAGAAATCATCACATATTGGGCAGTTATGATATGATCCTAGTTATTGGATAAATCTGATTAGTAAAAGGTTAAAGTTTCTCCTGTCAAGAAAAGTATACAGGTAGTATTTAGAATTTCTTCTAATTAAACGCATTTTTTTTAAAAAAAATCTATAATTCACACAAATTAGACACAACTCTAAAATTCCACAATTATCAACGCTCTGCTAGCTAGGCCTACATATCAAGTCGATGAATACATACCTGTCGGTTTAAAGTTTGTTTACAGTGAGAGATGCTGGTTAGTTTCCAGTTGATTTAAAGTTCGAAAACTTGGCACATCTTCATATTTTAGTTGTATTTTGTCAAAATATAAAGTAAATGTTAACGTCAATTGTAATTTTTTGGATTGTCGATATCTGCAAAAATAAATGGTAAAATAATAATATTTACTAAATTTACAATGAATATCGAAAATAACTTCGAAAATAATGACAGTACTAATTTGCAAGAGACTTTTTTGCAAACCGGTGATTCAAAACCACTGATGTAAGGGGTCGTTCTACACCTCTAATTTGGTACCGGTATATAAGTAAATATGAAGCTCCAGAAAAAATACGCTTTACTAAAATAATAAGCAAGTTATTTAAAGTCAAACTTATTTCTTCTGAAAACTGAAAACCGCAAACTCACGTTCTAATAAAAATTAAGTGGAAATTAAAAAAAAAAATCGCCAGGGTGTAAAGAAAAAAATGATTACAGACTTTGGGAGGTGAATCCTGACATCGAAACAAGAAAAAAATTCACGTAAACATGGGTCGAATTTCGCTCCAGTTTCAATGCACATGTTTAGCAAATTGGAGCTTAAATTCGACTCCTCGCAGTGGTAAATACTGTGAATATTTCGCCATAAATCTCAAAGAATGCACGAAAATAAAATTTAGTTTTCGGGAAGTGATTTGTATCAATACATTGCATATTAGAAATTAAGAAGTGATACCGTTGGGTGGTCAGCGTTGACAACCTGGTGTATCTTTTTTAAAAGATAGCGGCACCACATCAGTTTATTGGATATGTGGCATCCTCTAATAACCTGGACCTTAGTGGAATAACTTCGGATGTCATATATTCACTTTTCTTTAAAAGACTCGTTTATATCCAGAAAACCAAGGGAAACGAGCCCTAGAACACATCCCATATTATTAGCAAAGGCACAGGAATCAAGCGTTTCAAAATTAGTATGAAAAGTCGTCTAAAGTTCGTTTCTTTTTGTTTCCTAGACACAAAACTGCTTTGCCCCCTCAAAGTAAAAATATGACATCCGACCTTATTCCACTAAAGTCGAGATATATGAAGCATAGAATGCAGTGTTGCAAGCTGAAAATTTGACCTTTCTTTTGAAGAAAAGTTGGTATAAAAAAGCTGGTATAAAAAAATACAGTTTGCAACACGCGTTCTGTGCTTTACATATGTTTTTTTATCACCGCTAGAGGACACCACATGCTCAATAAACTGGCGTGGTGTCGTTTGAAAAAATAAACTAAGTAGCAAGTTGGCAACACTGACCACACGATGGCATAATTTTTAACTCCTAATATCTACTGTATTCTTGCAAATCATCTTCCTAAAACAATTTTATTTTAGTGCACCGTTAAGACTGATGACAAAGAAAAATTGCAAGGAGTGGCTTTAAGCTGCAAACCCTCTGTATCTCGAAAATGAAGCGGATTTCGACCCATGTTTATATGAACTGTTTTTCTTGTTTCGACGTCATTATTCATCTTCCAAAGTTTGTAACTACCTTTTATATACACCCTGTATATATGTTTCTAACGTCGTGTTCAGTGAGTTGCACAGTTGATAAAAATGTTCTACCTGCTAAGTTTTAAGCTAAAAATTTTGTATATAAGAACAACAAGATGAAGAAAAATAGAACATTAATCCACGAGTTTCATGGTCGATTCTTCTCGAAAAACGAAGCACGATTTGAACTTTGCTTACTTAAGATATTAAGATCAGAAAATAAGTTTTTTTTTTTTTTGTCAGAGAATTTTATTTTCTAAACTTATTATACATCCATTGCTGTTACTATTATATATTTTAATTTTATATTATAGATCTCATAATCACTCGAGCTGGGAAATATATGAACTCCACAAACATAGGAACATAACTGGTAAGTATATCGACAATTACAAATACACCTTCCACTTATTAAAACATTAAAGTTTTTCATTGAAACAATGTGGCTTCTGACGTGCTTGACAACCTTTAGAGTACCAAATCTGTATCATTTTATTAATCTTAATAATAAATTTATTACTATTGAGTTAGGGTAGCTGCACCCCAAAAAACCAAGTTGGAACAGAACAGAGAGTTTTGTTTAAAAGCCATACTAAATCTATTTAATAAATTGGCGAAGCGCACATGGATTAAGCAGAATGAAGCCCAGCGAAGCGTGCGGCTACCCTTACGTGAAGACTTCCATGTCTACTTAATGTTTTATCCATTCCTAACTTTCATACGGAATCATTGTTCTAAATTTCTAATTTATTTCTTAATATTGCATCACAGAAGAGAAAGTTGAGCTTCATATCTTTCAAGTTCACTATAATTACTACAACCGTTTATGGTCTTTTCGTTTACGTTTTCGACTACCACAATCCAATTTGGAATCAAATTTATTCCTCTGAAGAACTCATCGTATAGATAAGTATTTCAATTTCATTGTAAATATTTTTTCAACGTTATAGCCATTGGTGGACATCTACCTCAACCCAGAAACGAAATCGACATATGGAATGTTGTGTGTGTGATAAACCAGATGTTGCTTATATTTTTACCGTCTGTCGACAGGATATTGATAATTCAGCCCCAAGAGAGGGCAGAACAAACCTCTTGACATTTTAGTTTCTTCATATTATTACTGTAGGGGTCTATTGTAACCTATTGTTACTCCTGATAACTTTGATATTATTAATAGTAAAATGCAACTTATAACATTGAAAACTCCATAAAAAAATAATGTGATAGGCTTAAGTAAAGTATATGCAGAATATATAATTCAAGAGACACTAAAAGAACTAACGACTTCGAATTTATTTATTGCCTTTAGGCATCTTTGGCTCAGGGCGAGATAGAACTGAGGAGAAACCTGGAAACCCTCAATCAGAATTCGAACCTGCATATACTTACCCATTGGCGATCGGAGGGCCGAGACGTTACCGCCTGGACCTCGTTGTATAGAACTAACAAAAAGAGACAAGTGCTTAGTGCTTAGGAGTAACATTCGACCACCATCTCATCTAGAAACCGCAATAGCAAAGTCAGTGTTCAAAATGCTTTTCTTTACAGAAAAAAAAAAGCAGTTTAATGGGAAAAATATTTGTTCAATCTTTTGTCAATCGAAATTAATTCAGTAGGCTAGATTTACTTTAATATTTGGTTCACCCATCCTGACTAACGTTTTTCCAGGGGTTTTTTCAGTCACACTAGGCAAATGCTGTGATTGTACCTACAAAACTAGGATCTTGCAACATCCTCTCCTCATCCTATCCAGGCCTGAGCCGTAGATAACTAAAGGCCATGCATCAAATTTATATTTGATCAACTGAATGGGGTGGGCATATATACCCGTCAATAAGAGTTGACTTGTCACGATCAGCGCCCTTCCAGGGTAGAATTGTGGAAGATGATTGCCGGTACGCTAATAGTAGGTACGATATTGCCATCAGCTTGGTGAAACTGAGGTTGGCTAGAATCAGGAATCAAATCTGCGAGCTTCCTCAGTGACGATTCTGAAGCCCGCGCTATTGTAACCGCTAGAGCAACCGCGCTTTTTTTTAAAACAAATTTCCGTCTCCGTACTACTTCGAGTCAATGACGGCGAGAGAATAAAAAAGTATGTGTGGGCTAGAACATTTAACTTCCGGAGGGAACTGTGTTAAGTTTATGATATAAATGTACATAATAAGGAACACTAATAAAACTGGAGGGGGCCGGCTACGAGGTGGGAGCCCTTAGCCCCTTTGTAGCACCGTCCCTGTCTCGGCTATGAGGAGGAAGGGGGAAAATGGTCGATCTTCCATCAGCCAATACAGCCATTGGCCTACCAGACAGCTTTCGTACAACGAAAATATTACGTAATCAGTGCAACGATCCCATTATCTCTCTATCCGACTTTCAAGAGCGAATTTAACTATTTCTTTGTTCAAATAGTTACCGAGCTGTTGTCATGGTGCTGGGTGAATCCCGAGATTTGGAAGTCCCACCGGGCATGGAACGCGGCACTGCTCAAACAGTAGGACTAAAACCAAAACTGTTAATCGGTCTGGTAAGCAGGAGCTGCTCCATTGAACTTCGGGATTCAATTCCTAGCACTCTTGACGACAAAGCGTCGGCGTTATTTACCGAGTCATCTTCAGTTACAAAAGGAGTTTCAAACATTTCTTTCCGGTGACACTTCGTCAGTTGAATACCTTAAGTGAACTTGTGTGCTTCTAAGAAGGAAATCATAAATGAACTCGTATTGATCACTAACACTGGTTTCTTTGCAATGCAGGCAGTGGCGAAGCGTGGGATAAACAAATGAGTAGACATACTACGTAATAAAACCATCAAAAGTAACACAAAATGCTCTCGTGTTGCTATTATAATTGAGCAGCGCCTACACTTCTTCCTGAAAATATAATTTGAAATAAAAGCGTGTTACAGTAAAAACAAAACCTTTTTTAAATAGAGAGACACTATCTTCCTTGCCTACCCTGAGCATTCGCCACTGAGTGCAGAATTCTGAAAAGTTGCAATAGGTATTGAGTAACGAAACAGATATACAATATTAATTAGATATCCCTTCAGTGAGCAGTGTAGCGATGAAGTGTAGTAGTGTGGGAGTAAACGCTACAGCTCTGTAGCTACGAAACAACGCTACAACTCCAGACCTACATTCTTACAAGATGTAAAATTTTATCACTATCAGCAAAATTTTCAGGGTAACTTTCGATATTATCGATCGTTCGCTTATCAGAATAGGATTTAAGTCTTTTTTCTGTTACAATGGGCTTCGAACCATTGCTTTCAATGGAACACATCTGGATTTAAACCAAGGATCACATGTACAGAAAGCTAGCTTACAAACCATTCGTACCACGGGCACTCTGTTGACACTTCGTAAAACGTTCTTCTTGACAGCTCATCCTATTGATCTGGTGGGAGAAAGAGGAAGAGCCGAGAAAATCAAAGAAAGAAAATGTAATCTGCCAGACACCAGAACAAAAGCATTCATGACATTGGTAAGTCGGAAATTTTAACATTAAGATTTCTATAAATGTCCTTCAGCCCTCTCTTTTTCTTTTTTTAAAATTAAGATATGCATACACCCACAAGAGGGATATACACTATATATATACAACACATTCGCATAAACATATACATCTTTTCACATACTCATAGCAAGGGAGTGGCATACATAGTAAAAGATAGAAAAAATACAGAAGAGAGAGAGAGAAAGAGAAAGGATAGAATAGAATTAACATACATCATTAAAACTCCTCCCACGAGCTCTTCTGATCCAATCCAGGTACAAGAAATTACGAAGGTGGGATCAAAAAGAATTAGTTCCTTTTCAGACTTGAGCGGTTCCGCATCACTAGCTACTTTTTACCATAGAAACAGTCTTATATTGGAAGTATCCTATTTTTGTTTTTTTAGTTCTTGAAAACTAACCTTTCTCATAGTTTTATTTGGGGTGGGGGAGTAGAACAACAACGATGGGAAACTATTCTTTTAAAGAAATAGAGTGGAACGTCGTTTATCCGGATTAAAAAGAATCCTCTGTTTTGTTTTATTTAAATCTAGCACAGGTACTTTACAGACACAGTTGACAAATGTCTACAATGTTTTCTGTGGGGAAAAAAATAGTCCCTACTGTAAGGACTGTAAAATTTTATTGTGAGAATAAATTATGTATTTTTTAAACTATATTTGTTGGGGGGGGGGTGTTGAACTGGCAACTAGTTATGCTCACGAGACGAGATTGAGACTGTCTCGTCTCGGAAAGATATATATTACGAGAGTTCTGCCTCGTCTCGTGGTCAACACTACTGCCAACATTTTGCGATATATGAGAGATAACATCTCTTGGCGATCACTTTTCCAGGGGCAGGGGTGCAGAAGATAGTGATTAGGGCTTTATTTGACGTTCCACTCTGGTAGAACTAAGGTAAACCCTGGAATACTTTAATCAGGATGGTAGGCAGCGGAGTTCTAGCCCATGTACCTCTCACTGCCAACCCGAAGCCCCTGATGTTACCAACAGGATCATGGGGGCAGTGTAGAAAAGAAAATGATGAATATGGTAGTACAATAATGTACATTGTGCTACAGTACAATATTGTATTTTCTTATATTTTTGAGGTTACCTTGTTTATCGTGTAGATTACTTCCGCTACTAATTAATCCAGATAATCGGGGTTCTGCTGTACTTTCATCTTCAACTTTAAAACAAATTAAGTTCGTTTCCTGTGGAAAACATGTAATATTTCACAAAGAAGGCAATACACTTCTCAATTTGGTTTAAGTCCATATAGGGTCTAAGTTGTAGGCATTTACCTGGTGTGATTAGGGATGGCCAAAAAATCCGGATTTCCAGAATCCGGATTTGGAAAAATCCGGAATGTGGATTTGAAATCCGGTTTTGGAATCTGGATTTGGAATCAGATTTGAAATCCGGATTTGGTAATCTGGATATGACATTCGAATTTCGGATATGCAATCTGGGCAGGGGTGTCCATCCCCCAATGATTAGGACACAGTCCCCCCTAATTTCTTAGACTCATCCTGCTTCAAATAGACAGTACACCCTTTTATTAACTTTACGAATTGGTTCCATTTCATTTTCGTAAGAAATATGACCAAGCCTTTCCAATCTTACAGTTCTTAACTTCTTGTTATATTTAAAATGGAATTACAATGAATATCAAACACATTTGATAGCATTCATATAATATCGATATATTTGTATTAATACATATCGCAACTGGAAGTTGGAAACATTCATGCATTAATCATCATACACAAGGAATGGCTTACATATACTGAGACGGTTTTGACCGTTGAAACGTTGCTGCAGATTACCGATTAATAATTTCTTTGTTGAATTTACATGAAGAAATTATAGTGGACAGAATGCAATTGTCTGTTGTGGAAGAAATTATTTTTTTCTTTAAATTTTATTTATGGCCTTTAGTCATCTAAAGCACTGGCCGGGATAGGGGAGGGGAAAGGATAAGGTGCTATCTCGGCATTGCCTGGTGACAGGAAAAAACTTGGAAAATCCTCAGTCAGGATGGTCTACTGTTCTCTCTCTTTTTTTTTCTCTCTCTCTCTTTCTCTCAGAGAGAACTCATGTACGTTCTGCTTATATCTACTGATAGAGACAATAGAAAGAAAGTTGTACAAAACATTTATGCTTGAGAAATTAGTGAACTAGACGACAACCTGATATAATTTTAAAAATTCCTTCTGGATTCAACGTTTTTTGAGTTCTACTCAGTTCTCATCCGTATCAGTCTAAACCTCTTTCATTTTGTTTATATAGTTACTATTCGTTCAGTCGCATTCTGCTTCCTCATCTCTCAAAATAAACCAACATAAACGAAATCTTTCGCCACAGATCAGTATATTGTACGGAAAACTTGAAGCCTTCTGCAATACTTTCAGGATCTAGGTTGCAAAATTGATAATATTCAACCATTTTGTAAGACACCAGCAGGAGAAATCACCGTCTATGTAATCTGTATATAAGGCTAAAAATTCGTCGGCTGAAAATTATAAGGTTCTATCTATTTGGGTAGTTGGTCAATGTTAATGAGAACCTCATAATTCTGTGCCGACGAATTGTTCTGAAAACTGGCATCGAGCTGCAATAGTATAGTCAATGAGCTAATAGAAAAATTTCGTTCAATCGCCGACAAGAATCTATTATTAGATCGTTGACTCCGACTTCATCAAAACAACTTTTACGAGGTTTCGTATTTGTCTTCCTCCTGCAATTCATGTTTTGTATCAAAATGTTTAAGGTACGCAATCAACGAATTCCAACAATCATCTGCTCCCTACTTCTGTAGCTTAACCATCTACAGCCCAATTCCGCCAGTTTTCACGGATATATTAACAATAATATCATATATACACGGGAGAGGATTTTGGAAGGAATCAGACCTGGCTTTATTCAAGGAACCATCCTGGCATTTACCTGGTGTGACAGCAAAAGCAGGGAAAAGCTCAGCTACGATAGCTGGCACCAGGAATTGAAACCGAGCCCTCCCTATTACAAGCGGAGCATTCTACCAGTACCGACTGCTCTATCTCGTTGAAATATATAGAAACAGAGAATGGAACTGAAGATATGGAATTAGATCGATGAAAAAAATGTGTGGTGCCAACCAGGAGGTACTATGTTCACTTTTTTTCAAAATGGAGCTAACACTGCAGTCAAAGACCTTGTACTGAAAAGCATCAACTCCATAAATATTATCTTACAAAACGACCTCCAAGTGGCTAGAAACGTTAGAAATATTATTAATTTACAGTCTTTTAATGTAACTTCAAACTTTAAAACTGTTTTTTCTCAAAACAATCAAAAGTGGACATAGTACCTCCTGGTTCCAGGGTGACGATATTTGAAAGCTCCATTTCATCCTTCATTGCACTGCACGACCAGTCTGCTCAATAAGATCAAGTGTGTCCTTCGGGGTTCTGGGGAACTATTTTATTTTCCTATTTGAAAAAAAAATACATTGTATATTTTATGGGAGTCCTAATTAGAAGTTAAAACTAATAGAGTAAGGTTGTGATAACTGGATTCTAAATCCGCATTCCAAATCCTAATTCTAAATACGCATTCCACACCCGGATTTCAAATCCGGATTTGCTCAAATCCTTATGAAATCCGGATTTCGAAAAATCCGGATTTGGCCATCCCTAGGTGTGATTTATTTTTCAGAAGTACGAATATTTTATAGTGTGGCATCTCTCCTGGCGTGACATATCTCCCAGAATTACCCTATATAAAGCTAGGAGTACCGAACAGCATGTTATTAAGTAGAAAAAGTATTAATAACATTTTAATAGAATTCGAGAAAATCTTAATCTGAGGTCGCCTTTGAACTGCAATTTCAGGTTAAGTGTTAGGGCAAAATCTTAAGAGTCTGTCAGGATAATAAGTAAATCAAATTGAAATTCAAACTGAATTTACTTAGCTTATGGCCTTTAAGCAACTTTAGCTCAGGCCAATCAATAAGTAAATCGGCTGCATAATGGTAACCTAAATTTGCCGTGATATATTTTATGCATAAAATAAGCGTGAATTTAATTTATATTTGCTCAAACCACCAAACTGTCGGACATTTAATAGGTATAATCAGTGTTCGATTTGCCAGGGGGGATGCCGGAGATTTTCCCTGGTGCGTGAGGATTTCATCCCTGGTTGTTGATTCCGAATATCATCCCAACTGGGATAAAATATTTGTATTACACACACACACACACACACACACACACCGTACCGTAGTACTTACTCAACAACTGACAGTGATTTTTCACATAACGCTAAAAGTTCCAACGTACAAATAATTCCGATAATTTGCTTAGACATTGAACAGAATTAAAGGACATATACCGCCTAGATTCAGGAATAAAAGACCAGCAACCACTAGAATCTTGAATGAATGGTGTAATGTGAGAAGTCCAATTAGGTCAACGAAGATGAACACAAACGTTGGATCTTCATGACAGTTCGCATTCACAACAGTCAATACCGGTATTCAAACATCACACACTTAATACTGTTCAGTGCTAAAACGTTACTAAGGAAATTGCATAGCAACCGAAAATGTGTGATTTAGGGTTGGAAAAACTAATATTCGATATGTTGTCAAGGAAATGCCATACTAGAGGTTGTGGAGGAGAAAGAATAAATATACAGAAAGATACTGGAATTTGCTGCCAATCCAAAAGTGCAAAGGAAAAAGAAACAAATATGAAAAATCGAAATGTGGAGCGATGAAAAGCACAGAAGGTGAATAGAAAGAGGACAATGAGTTACCAATACTACAAACGAACATACGTAATCAGCCCAGACTGTGCTCAGAGTTGTTTACTTACGCAATTGATAAACAGTGAAAAATTTTAGTCAGGTATTCCAGGTTAGCTTAGGTTAGGGTAAGTTATTATGGTACCACCCGGAATCAAGAAGAAGTTGTAAGACAGGAGAAATTATGAAAGTCCATTCAAAACGGCAATTGCTATTGGTTTTTTATTTACTCTGCGGTTGATATTACATATTAGTACCATTATTTTTAATTCAGTTGTGAAAAGAATACAGATTGTGATAGAGAACAGGTTATATTAACAGTCGTATTGCGAATCTTGTGTGATATAAGGTTATGCGACCCGAAAGAAAATATAAAATGGATGATAGAAGAGTCGTGATATCCAAGTATTGATGTTTTGTTTCATAGATAACCAATTTTGAGTGTTTTGGATCTATAACTACCTATATGCGAAGAAGATGAAGTGGCCACATAGCTAGACAAACAGATGGAAGATAGACGAGAAATGTTGTGCATTGGACTCCCAGAGAAAAGAAACTACCGAGAAGACGTCCAAACGCAAGGTGGCTAGATGAAATCAAGCGCTTTTCAGGCGCCACATGGATAACGATAGCACCAGACCGAGATATGTGGAAAGAAAAGGGAGAGGCCTTCATCCAGCAGTGGATAGAAAATGGCTTAATATGATGATGAAGTAGATAGAGAATCAGTAGTTAAAGCTACTGAATATATGAAAACTGAAAGTGTTTGTTTTATGTGACGCATTTATTTATTCTAAGTGAATTGAATTCATTTTATTTGCAGCCTTTCGGTATCTGTGACTCAGGCTGGAATAGGGTAGATGAGATGATCAGCAAGGTAGTAGCCAGGACCTTAACAAGGTGCCATCTCGTCATTCACCTGGTCAAGCTGAACAAGGAAAGCCTCAGTCAGGAATGCCGGCCGTGGGGTTCGAACCCACATGCCTATCCATTGCCGATCCGAGGTCCGCGACGTTACTACCTGGACCATTAGGACTGGGTACCTACTCTGAGTGATCTATGAGTTAGGAAATGACCCATTTGCGCAGTGTCTAGACTGATACCAATTGAATTCCACAGGAGAAGAACGTGTTTTGTCCATTTCTGACGAAATTGAGATCAGTTAACTCTTTGAAGGGCCTTTTTAACAAGCTATTATACATTAAGATAGCGTGTACAGTCTGTCTGTAACAAGCAAATCTCTATTTGATGTGCCTGTATACGCAATGTTAATTCTGGACCTTTAAAACGCTTTCCTGTAAAATTAATAAAATGGAAAATGCACGTCCTATTCCTATGGTCTTCAATTCCGTACGAGATTATGTAACTACATTCATCACACAAAGAAGATCTAGTCCGTAACACATGCCACAAAATATTGCTAGAGCAATACGTTGTGTAACATTCTGGGACAGTGTGTGGACGCAATAGGAGATTCCACAATGCACTATTTTGGGACACCCTTGTTTGCTTTACCACCAATAGATTATCAAATATTATTGGTTCACCAAGTCTCTGTTTAACAAGCTTTAGCACACCGAATATGTCCTTCTGGGAAGCTCATTTTCAATGCGTCTTTGAGTAATAAGCAACGATTTTCTCCAAACTACAAAGGAGTACTCGTATAGCAATAAGCTAATTACAGGATCATTAAGAGCTTTTGTTTACATATATAAAAGTCGCCTTGGGTACGCCTTTCTCTATATGTACAAAATGCGAAAGTCGATAGAAAATTAAATATATTGTTCCTGCATAGTTTTTTCTTAATACGTGTTGTTAACATTGTGTTTTAGAACGAAGTAAAAAACAAGTACTACTTAATTGAAATAACCGTACATGACATTTTCCTCAACTAATAAAACTAACTTTTCACGAACTTACCACCAACTCTTCCCGTGTACTTCACCCACTAAGCTCTTCAATCGTTCATACGAACAAGATTGCAACTAACATTTTTTTCGTCAACAGTGATATAATGACAGAAAAAAGGTTTTATTGAGTATAGACAATATGGTAGTGGTATTAGTTTTAGATTCTCTCAAGAGGTGGCATTTTTTTTTTTTTCGTAATGTGAAATGTGTATTAGAAGACAAACGCAACAATAGAAAACAATATGGCCGATTTATCTCCTTTAAAATTTAGTTTTGGTTGGTTACAACGTTCACCGTGTGATCTATTCATACAAGTATGTACGTTGTTGTTTTTTTTCTGTAAAATTCTGCTGAGTAGAGATACCGTAGTTTTTGGTTCAAGATTTTTCAGAAACACTAAATACTGTTTCACAGTCAGAGAAGTTTATAAGCCAAAGGAAAATCGATGAGATTTTGTCGTCCCTTCCATGGCGTTAAACGAATTGATTACTAACTAAATATTCTATGTTGAACCTATCTCCATTTTCAGGAGAGCTATGGCTGAAGCTCGGAACTTAACGTAAAAAAAATCCTAAATACAATTTCTAAAAATGACTTTTTAAAAATAAATAATACGTATGACGCAAAATTTAAAAAAAAAAAACTACTTTTTTTTAAACTTGTCATCATATTATGGAATTATTATAAAAGTGTGGTAACTCAATAGCTTGAAACACTGTCTGCTGAAAAACACAGTGATGACTGATTAGCTATACAGTGCTAAATAGAAACAGTATTATGTTTCAAACTCGATACGTTTGCACAAAATACAAATAAGATGATGTTATGCATTTTGAAGCTGAGAAGTACCTTTTGAGTTAAGTCTAATTAAAAGAGCTGAAATAAGAAATCACTCCTAATTAACTACATATTTAAAACATTGGTTTGCACCTATGACGTAAGTAGACGTAGACTTGTACTGAATCTAAACAAACATGTTAGAGCTTAAACAAGGTGTGCGTGTGGAAAAGTTCACAGTGTGTAGGTAGCCTAATACTTGTATTTCAAAGAGGTAATTCGTACACAAAACTAACTTACACACACCTACACGCACCTTCTCCCACACAAACGCATACCGAGTCATAAATAAAGCTAAAGTAAGGGCTTTGAAGAAAAAACAACATGGAAATGAAGAAGAAATATTTATTATGATTTCACAGGAAATTTTGAACATAATTCATCCATTCGTGCTTTATTTTTTTTCTCTCTTTTTTTTTGCATGCAATTTTTAAGGCTTTTAATCTGAATTCAACCATTGTACTTTATCATAAAGTTTGTCTCTCTTTCTTACTCTTTTCCTTTGAGGTGCGCGGGGGGAAGGGAGATATCCTTCTACTTTTGTTCCTTTTCACCTTATGATTCGGACTGTCATGAATCATAATAAATTTTTGCTTGTCAGAAAAGTGGAAAAAAAAAAAGCTCTTCCTTTTTTTTCTTCCCCCACCGAATTGTAATCAGTCCCATCACCCATTTCGTTTCCTGGATGGAACCGGAAACTATGGCGAAGGTTTGAAGAAAAATGAGATTAAAAAAAACCGACACAGACACATATAAAGAAAGAAAAAACACAAAAGGAAGCATATAAAGAGATACATATATTTTGGTTGAAGAAAACCAGTTTTGCAATTTCTTTTTTTTTTTTTTTTTTTTTCAAAACATGAAATTTTTGCGTTTTTACAAAAGTACGATTTCATCTTTTATGTTTGATGTATAGTTGTTGTTTGTTCTCTTTCTTTTCTTTTTTACTTACTTTTTAGTAGTAAAGGGCGTGTTTGATAAGGTGACAATGGAGGAGGAACTTGTGAAGAGAAAACAAATGAAGAACATTGTGTATGTCATTTGTACAAAGAAATACATTATATGCTAATATGTGCATACATGTTGAAACAACTGAACCGTCATTTTTTTACTCAAGAGTATACTGAATATATTGAATCAAATACGCTCGTGGTTTGGTTTGATCAAGACTATGTTTGAAGAGAAACGTCCTTATTTTTATTATTTACTTATTAGCTTATTGATTAAAGTAAATGAAAATTTTACTTCGTCAAATATTATTCTTAATACCATTCTTATGTACACTCAGTTCATAGAAAATGGTTGATTTTTATCAAAACTGAAAAAAAATACCATTTGGCAACAACGAGCTAATATGTATAAGAAGCATAACATATGCCACTTCGTTTTAAAAACAGACTCAATATTTTCATATTGTGGAATTTATCAAATTTAGAATGTTATATTCATTGGTAATTGTCTATGAATCTGACTTTACCTAATGATACTAATAATAGTGGGAAACAGACTCACTGCGCCCCCCCCCCACTTCCTCCGATGGTGCAATCCGTCAAATCGCTAATTTTGGATCGTCACTGAGGTTCCAACTCCAATCCTGACTGAAATTCCCAGAGTTTTTCTCTGTTTTGCCAGACGAATGCTGGGATGGGATCTCAATCAAATTCCTGGCTGCTAGCTTCCCCATTCTCTATCTTTGGATCTCCACCATTACGCATCTTTCTCCTCTTTCTTTCCACACTCCTTTCCGGAGCGACGCCGAGAAATGTCACCTGTCAGATATATGAAGAGCTTTAAGGTAATATCTTCCTGCTCTAATATAAATAAAAATTAAATTTAAAAAATGGTGGAAAACAGAAATATAAAGTGTAAGTCTGTAAGACTATTCATCGCTCCAAAATTGGTACCAATGTTGTCTAATATTCTGTTTGTAAATCCGGCGCTAGAGCAAGTTTATCGCTCAGTTGATTTTGCTATTGATCACTATGATCGATGTTCTTACCCCGAGGAAAGTTTATGATCCTAAGGTCCCTGAGGAAGGTGAACCGATAGTGATTTGTTAACTTATTGCCTTGCGTCAGGTGGAGATGACGTTCTATGGATGAGTCCTACAGGTTAAGTTGATTCCTGAACACTATACGTTCAGGAAAGCGAACCTAGGATCCTCATGACAAGACGACGCTCGAAATCACTCATCAACTGCGGACATTAGTGATATCTAATGAACCTATTCCCTACAAGTGAAACACATAGTTTTGAGAAAACAAAGGAAAACGAAACTAACTTTGCAGCTAAAAGACACTACTGGAAAAAGAAATGTCAGGATTATATTTTTAGTTACTCCATTTTTCTATCAAAGTATAGAAGGTTATTTTCATTATATCTGTGCATTGCTATCACAATTAAGAACAAAGT